>BMAV01016017.1:20639-39248 GCA_019973955.1 Trichonephila inaurata madagascariensis | reverse complement strand
AATAATCCATTTCGAAACTTTAAATGAACGTAAATCTTCTCCATAAACTTACAGATGAATGAAATCTAAATTAATTAATTCTAAGGCTATAAGAAGTAGAAAAAATATTTATTGCCAGGTCTATATTTCCAAATTTTCATAAATATTATAATATGCTGTCAATATCTTATAAACACATTAACAGCCTAGTTAGATTTGTAACTTGCAGACAATTTTTTTAATAAATATATAAAATCAAAATATTTTACTGTAAGAATTGCTTCAAACAAAGAAATAATGTAAATTACATATAAGTGTTGGTTACATATACATATACATTGGTAAATGAATGTAAAATAAACCATTATGTTACGATATTAATATAATTTTATGATTAAAAAGAATTATATTTAAAGTTAGTTTTGGTTAACATGATATGTTAGTAGTCCGTTTCAGATGAATCTGTATTCTTAAAAATATATTCGGATAGAATGTAAAAATTACCAACTTATCCAACAACAAATGTTTTGCTTTCTACTGTAAATCTCTCTCGTCTTTCTCTTTGCATTATTCAATAAGTAAGAAGTGCATGTAGAAATTACTCAACTATAAATTATTAATAGTTGATAGTAATTTCTTCATGCACAATACAAATTATTTCGATAATGCTGAATAAGCAATGTAGTTAAATTAACTACATTGCTTATTCAGCATTATCGAAATAATTTGTATTCCTAAAAATCATGTTTCCTTTTTCTCCTTCATTAAATATTTTAACATATTAATACTTTGATTACACACCGGCATTTTTGGTAATTATTTTAATCTTTCAAAAGATGAAATGATATATATTTGCATTTATTATCATCTCCGTAAATTTAATCTTTTTAGTCAATTACCATCTACTATTGAATTGACGCAAATCTTTTTTTTCCTGTTTTTTCATGCAGATTTCTTTGAGTAAATAAGCAATAATTCTAAAGTGATATAGTATATTAGCTGTTAGTAAGTTTGTTTAATATTCCAAACTAGTATTTTATTAGTTAATTTACTAGTTCTTTCTAGTTACTAGTAACACAAAAATACTAACTAGTTTAATTACTAGCTAGTATTTTTTTCATTTTTGTCATTGAAATATTAACAATGGAACCCAGTTTTGGAGGAATTAATCAGAGAGACACACAAAAACATAGATGAAATACATTGTCAAAAATGTCTGAAGTTAGAATGTTCAAATAAGTTGCATGATATTAGAATAAATATAATTTTAGTTCAAAGTAACCCTGAAATGAAGAAAAGGAAGGATTTTCTTTCGTACAGATTGTATTTGTTAAATATATATAGCATATAAATATTTGCTTGAAGCTAACAGAACGTAACCAAATAAAACAGCTATAACTCTCTCGCGGAAGTTGTAGCTCTGTTACTGTCTAAGCTTAATTCCTGTCTTGGCGTATCAATATCAACGGCTACATTAAATAATTGTATTTTCCTCTACTGGGAGCCTTTGCTCAATTTTTTTGTAGTTCAGTGCTTCTCAAACTTCTGTACTTTCGACCCAATTTTCAATCATAATTTTCATACAATAACAATGTGCTGAATGTAATAATAATGCAGTTTGAAGCTAAAACTACAATAATATTTTAATTATGCACCATACAAATTATCAAGATAAGCATTTAATGTTGTATACGTTACTTTTAAGTAATACATATTTTAAATGAATAACTTTTAAATAATAAGTTTATTTAAAAATCTTTTATTTTTCACATACGTGCGCCTCCCCCCACCTACATCCGGTTATCGTGCCTCCCTAAGGGGGGCGAGCCCCTCAGTTCGAGAATCCCTGTTCTAGTTTACTTATCTAGCATAAAGTTTCATCTCTTATTTAGGCTAAAAAAGTGGACTCACTGTAAGAAATAAAATTCATGAAACAAAAGAAAAAATATTAAAAAAATAGCATAAAAGTATCAAACTAAACTTATTAAAGGATTTATGGCTTTATTCATCGTTAACTGGACAGGATTATGAAACCGGCAGTTAAGAAAAAGCAAACCTTTGGTTTAAAATTTCCTGTCGCCACTTTTTTTAACTCCCGTTACTCAACTGCGAATTTCGGTTACCGATTGAATCTCACTGGTCAAGCAGATACTGTGACCTTGACTGATTTGTTTACTTTTTTGAATTCCATACTTCCAAAAATACAGTGGAAATCGTTTAACACGGAACTCAGTAGCCTGAAATATTTTTTGTGCTAAAAATATAGCAAAAAAAAAAAAAAGAAAGTAAACATATATCTAACAAAATTAAGTTTTCATAAGAGTACATGTGTTATTTACATCTAAGATCATCTAATAAATTGATCGAGAAATCTTTGTTTCGATTACGAGTAAATATTTTCGAAACCATTGCTTCCAGTTGAAAGATTTCATGTTCTTTCCACTCCTTTGATCACAAGGCTGCAAGAGATATGTTGTATTAGGAGGCAAAAATATAAGCTTTATAGTTTTCAATACAACATTCGGGTGAGTTGGACAATTATCAATTATTATTGCAAACCTTACGCTTTTCTCGTAAGAATCGCTCTTCTAACTTTATGATCCGAATTCTAAAGCCAACTGATAAGAGATGAGATTTTTTTGTGTGGAGTTTGAAGGGATGGAGGGTGAAAGTAGCTTAGATAAACAGAATTAGCTCGCATATCAGGTTATTTCGAGAGTATTTCAAAGCCAAGTTAGCTTCCTTTATTCGAAACATGTGATGCCACCTCTTTTTCATTTCTCACCCCTCTTAAGTCACATCTACGCGGCTGGTGTTTTCTGCATATTGTTCATTCAAAGAGTTGAAATATTTTCGTGTTTCGCGATTTTCATTGGGTGTTAAGGGAAATAATGCATGAAAATATATAGTAGTTTGTTGGGACCGTTGTATTATGTTGTGTTAACTGGTATTTCATCTGAAACGTTTTCGTGTTAAAAGTATTTCTCTGTATGTTGTTTCTTTCTACTTCCTCTCTGTCTCAGAATCCAATTTTTCTACGCTATAAAATTGAGCAATCGATGAATTTTTAATCTTATCCATCATAGCAGCTGAACTATTTTTGAATTTAAAACTATTTGTAAACAAACAAAAAACAGTTTACTGAGCAAGCGTAATCCAGTAAAATGTAACCAAACTGCAAGCTTAAATGTAACCCATTTTTAGGTCTGGTCAAAATTCCTAATCTAAACCAGGACTAGATAATCAACCTGTGACGACCGAACAACCTAAAATGAGCAAGGGGGAAACCCTGATATTTTCTTCTTTCGACTGTCGATCCAGTTAACGTTGGATACGGATTAATGTGGATTAATATCTTAATTAAATTAAATAAAACATGTTTTTCTTTTGCTACGATATTTCTTAAATTATTCTACTAAAAAATAAATTCCTCCAGAAAGAGATCACTGATATAGAATAAAAACAAATTCTTATTTTTACTCCAAATTTTCCAATTCTAATAAAATATTTTACCTGTTTTTATTTAATAAGGCATTAGTAAATTAATTAGAAATTTAAAAACCTGGATGAGATCATTTTTTTATTATTATTTTGTTTATGGCATCCAAACACGTTCAGAATACATTTTTTGAAAAAAGTACCATACTAAAACATTATAAACATTTTTTTTTGGATCAATACCATTAAATATTAATACTTAACCAGCAGTAATTAAAATACATTTTCTAAATTTTACAAAAATCAAAATTAGAAATTAAATTTTAATAATTTTTAAAAATTCTTTAAGGTGCTTAGGAAAAAATGTAATTAACTTATATCAGTAAAAGTAATACTATATAATAAACTATGTACATTTATCTAGGAAAAGAACTAAAATTTTAATGTTTTATTAAAATATAAAGTACTTAGAGTTGATTGAATAAATATTAAAAGGCATGGGACAATATAAACATAATAAGGCATGGACATAATATAAATATCCGGTTCTGAAAAATTCAATGAAATAAATTTATAATATTTTTAGAGTCATCAAATTCACTACGATATGTTTTGAACTATTCAAATGTCCACTTCTGTTAGATTAAAAGGATCCACTTCTAGTTTTTTATTTTTTTATTTTATGTAATTTATTACAACTCGGCCTGTATATAACGTATGAATAAAATAATTTATGTTTTGTAAAGCCAAATGTTTGCTCTGTTCGAAGAAAAAGATGTAATTTAATTATTTTAATGGATTCAGATACCCTAAGGTATCCGACTATGTTCGGCACTATAATTTTGAAAAATCATACAAACGAATATTTTTTTTAATATTTAGTGTCATTTAGATTAAAATACTAGTATAATATTATCTTTAGACTATTTTTAAAATAAAAAAAAATATTTAAAAACAACATTCTGGCAAATAATGAACAGAATATTACATATTTTCAAAATCATTCTTTTTTTTATGGAAAATGCTTCTATAATAATAATACTTTGCCTATAAATAGTGTAGACCTCTGTACAGAGACCGAACTAGGATTTTGGAACTATATGACTTAGAAGTAAATTTATGCATACTTTAGCACATCAGAGTGAAGAAAATTTAACAAAAAAACACCGATAATTATTTCAATTGGTAATAAATCTGAAAATAATGTGAATTTTAATAAAACTCTAGTTCAGGGTCTGTACAGAGGTTTACAATATATAGGCAAAATATTATTATATAAACCTTATTCATAAAAAGAGAATGTTTTGAAATTAGGTAATTCTAAGTTCATTTTTCGCCAAAATAATGCATTTAAATAATATTTTATTGTAATAAAATATTCTTAAACAATTCTGTACGTGTATCCAAATCTATATATTAAAATTTCAAAAAAGTTCGTTTGTACGCTTTTGCAAAATCATACTTTCGAACGTAGTCAGGTACTTTAAATAATTTTAATTTTTTTTGTAAAATTAAAAACTGTTTCAGGAAAATATATGTATCGGTAGCTGTGTGTCTTACATTTTAAACATAAGACAATCTTTTAATCAGTTTTGGCTGAAAAACATTCAATCCATCCTTTTTGTTGAAGAATCCTAACTAAATTCCTCGAAATACCAAAATACCATGACAACGACAGTGGAGATCAGATCTTTTTTTTTTCCCAAACTACTGCAGACCTCACATTGAGTCCTATGCCTTTCCTCCAAAACATCTGTTCATTCCGCCAAAAGAAGCCACCAAACCAAGAAGGAGTGTCATTGTCCACGATCACAGCGTGCAAACGACAAAAATATTCCTTCTTAAAAGCTCATAATCTCCTTTTTTCTACCTCCCCAATAACATCATTTTTGCGTGATACACAATCGGTCCACATACACACGAAGAAAAAAGGAGCGACAATAAAAGTTTTTTTCTGGGAGGATTGAGAGGGGGCTCTAGATGGGCATAAAAAGTACATTGAAAGTGAAAAAAAGAAATCCTCGTCTATATTTCAACTTCATTCTTTTCTTTTGTGTTATCTACCGAAAAAGCGGTTGCAGAGTCAAATGGTGTAAGATGTGAATGTAATCATAGAATTCATTTAAAAAAATGTTCTGTTGTTTAAAATATGTGTCATCTTGTGTTCTTTTATATCGAATTAAGCGCTTCAGATACAGAAATTAACATCTGAGAGATAGTTTATTTTATCAATTACATGCAGTAAAAAAAAATGCAGGTGCGTAGAAAAATAGGAAAAGGAATCGAGAACAAAATAAAGATGAAATATTTACAAAAAAATAAATAAATAGTAAGAAGAAAAAAACATGCTAGTATTTGTAATTACATTAAACTTTTTTTTAGTTTAAATTATTTTTTATAAGTCTGTTCACCCTAAATCTACAGTATACAATAAATCCTCCTGGTCTTCTTCTTCCTCTTTAAGTAAACTTTTTCAAAAAGAATTCAAAAAGTGTATGTGATTGGCATATTCTCACAAGTTCCGAAGACAACTTATAAGGATACTCGGTAACCTTTGAGCAATTTTTTTTTCATTTATGTATTTAAAAATTTTATTTTAGCATTTCATATAATGTTTCCATACAAAAAAAATGATAAGAAATAAAAATTTTCCCATATTATTCAAGCAATTTTAAAAATTTAAATTTTTTGAAGAAAATTTGGAAAAATTTAAAATTTTACTCCATTTGTAATTATTAATTTTTTGACCAGAAAATTTTTCATAATATTGCTAAGGATATTCGAAACAACTTTAAAGATCAATTTTACAATACCTTAATTAGTTTTGGATAAAAAAAAAATGTTGATATACATGATAAAATTCAACGAAGAAACCAATATACCCTACATTAAATTTTTTTTAAAAAAACAAAAGTATTCAGTTTACAGCAAAATGGATCCTTAATTTTGTTACACACTTTATATATAATACGCAGAAAAAAAAGAAAGTGATTGTTAAATAATTGTGGAAGGAGTAGCATTTTGAATGAACTAATGCAGTGTTTCTCAAATTTTCAATACTGGCGCCCCCCTTTTCAATCACAATTTTTATCACGCCCCTTATACATTAATAAATTACTGCATGCAATAATAATGCCCTTTGACGCTAAAGCTACAATACACGATCTTAATTATAAACCGTACAAATTAATAATATAAGTATTAAATTTTGTATACGTTACTTTTAAGCAAAAAAAAATTAAGTAATAGGATAATTATTGTTATTTTTCCTTTCTCTGATTTTTAAATTGGAACATATTGCAAAATGCGGTGGCTGCTTAGAAGACAAAATATAGATATCAGCTAAATGTAGAAAAGAACTCAGGGGGTCAATTTCTAAAAAACTTGAAAAATTTTTCTCTGCAAGAAAAACCCAGGGAAAGTCGCTAATACGTATTAAACTTTTCTTAATTCAGTAAATAAGAAAATTTTAAAATTTTTTTTATATATTTACTTTTAAGTAATATATTTTTAATAAATTACTTTTAAGTAATAGGTTAATTATTTTATTTTTTCAATTTTTAAATTGAAACAGTTTGGGGAAAATAATTTTTAATTAAATATTTATTTCCTTCAAGATCCATTTCTAAAAGTACAAATGTCAAAAAAATAGCCTAATCAAAGGTTTTATCATATGATTACATCTGGCATCCCCGAACGTACATTTAGTCTAGGCAACCTAACAGACGTCTGCACAAAACATGTAAAATGCTGTACTTTGTACAATTCTAGTCAGTCTTGGCCAAATCGATTAGCTACCGAATCTCTCTTGAATGTAAATTTCATAATTCACGCGTTAATTATAATTCACTTGTATTAGTATTTACGGCAGTGGTTTAAAAACAAAATCATAGATTTATTTTTAAATCACAGCGAGCATTCGACGATAATAAAGCATCAGCAAGTACACAACGAGGACAAATTGATAGCAAGTTACGAATGGGTTAGGATCCATTTCAAAATACTTCAGAAGGGCTCTCAACTGCCGAAAAGAGATCCTCATAGATATACATCCAGTGACGAAAATTAAAGGGCAATTTTGTAATAAATCACTCTTTTGAATTCTGGATAGAGGTGGATGCTGAATTTCTCTGCACTGAAAACAAAAGCATTTCGTATACTATTACCATTTTAACAGCATACCTTTGTGAATCCGGATTTTCTGCGATGGCTACTTTGAAGACAAAATATAGATCTGAGCTAAATATCAAAAATAACTCTGAGTGTCAATTTCTAATTTTAGCCTTCCTTTTGAAAAACTTTGCTCTGCAAGACAAGCCCATGGAAGTCACTGATAATTATTAAACTTGTTCTTATACTGGCTGAAGTACCCACTCTTAACAGGGGTTTTTTTTTTTAAAAATGATAATATATTATTCTTGATGTAATAGCTTAATTGTAAGGAGAGTAAAACCAAGTGCATGGCAATGTATACAAAAATGTAAAATGATTTATTGAAATGAATCCCTATTATAAACGGTTTTGAATGAACTGTAATTTTAAGCCTCGCAGAATTAGCATTTAGAATAAATTTTAAGTAATAAAAAGATATAAAATTTAATGAATAACAATTGTGTTTTTTTTTAATATTTAAAGCGAGAAAGCCCGGGATCGGGTGTGCACTCGATACTAACGTTAATGGTCGGGGAGTATTCACCAATTTTTTTTATAATTATTTTCAATATACAAGATAAAAATCACAATTTCAGTGAATAATTTAACTAAGAGAAATATACTTACCTATTTCAGGGTTTTCTATTTGACTTTCATAATTTGAGAAAATATCCCAAAAAAACTGAACTAAATTGTTCCAAATGTGCGTGACCTTAATAAAGGACACAAATCACAGACACTTTTTGCTAACATTACAGGAAAGCTATTTGCAAGCAAAACTGTCACATTTTGTTCACGTTTTTGTAATTTTAATATCCTTTGATGATCGACAAATATCATATTGAACTTTTTCATGCTTGTGTCTTTTTAAAAAAGTGAAGTACATTTTGCGGTACAGTTACGTCTTCATATTTTCTTGATAAAGTTCTTAATGTAGCTATTGAAAATTTTCCTTTCGTTTCATGTTTATTGCTTTTCTCAAATTTACTTTCGCTAACATGATTAATATGCATTATTTCAGCAAGTGTTTCCCTTGTTTGATCAGCTTCAATTTCCTTTCAGAGAGATCACAGATGCCCAATTCTTTTTTTAGATTCTGCTCATTTACATTTATAAACCATAATCAGTCGTACAACATCACAATTAAAACCACTAAGTTATTCATAGGGGAAAATGCAGCATGTTCAAGAAAATATTTTAGAAAAATAGTGGTCGTGCCGGGAATTCGATCTAAACAAGTAACTTAAGATTCTAAAAAAACGTTTGCCACTCCCAAAAAAATAGATATGTTATCAATTCATTTAAGCTCCCATTAATACTGTCATATTAGAGGATTCTCTGTCAAGGTCATTGGTAACAAATAAACAGTTTTCCCAGAATTAACGATTTTTGTATTATATGTTTCATTATACTCATAAAAATAAATCTTGGCCAATTAATCCTTCAAAGTGCTCAATATGCTTATCCATGTATCAAAAAACTCTTTCACATGGTGAAAAAAAAGCGCAACAGAATTATATAATTTACAACTTGCCTAAAAGAAAGGGATGCAGAGGTAACCATACCAGTAAGTTCGAAAGCCAGCAAAAGTAATATTTTAAGTTAAAAGAAAAGTAATAAAAAAATCTCTCATCGTAGGATTGCAGCAAAGCAAACAAAATATTCTTTTTATTTAGTTATAGGATCAAAGATAGCTAATGAGCGTTCAAAGTAGAATCTTTTATTTTTGATGACCTTTTTTCACCAGATGATACATATAAATCATATCAATGTAAATCTGTATTTTTTTTGTTATATCAGAAAGTATTTTGCTTTTTTTTCATCCCAGTAGATTAATTTTTTTAACCTTTTATTTTCGATATGCTCGCGCCCCCCTTGAAGGGTTATCGCGCCCCCCCCCAGGGGGCGCGCCACACAGTTTGAGAAACACTGCTCTAATGTATAAAAAAAAACACAGACTGAGAAAAACTTATTTAAAGTTTATAATTCTGAGAAAATAATTATTACAAGCTTATAAATAAAATTAAAATACCACTGTAAGACATTATTTATATGTTTTTCTTTAAATTAATTGCATTTTCGTATTTTTTCAATCAAAAAAATCTTTTGAAAATTATCCATTTTTAGAGATAACACATTAATTGCACAAGAAAATTCAAGAGAAATGTTCAAAAAAAAAATTTTTTTTTCCCGTCACGACAGAAATTTTGGTTTTTTCCTTCACATAATATTGAAGTATTATGTTTTTTATGAAAAACATATGAGGACTAAGAACTTAAATTAAGAAATTATTATAAATGCCTTAATTCAAAAAATTGGCATGGACACATTTCACAAAGAAAAAAATTACATTATATATTGTAAAGCTTTGGTAATGTACTGCTTTATATATTACATCTTCATTTTTTATAGTTATTATTTCTCTTTCTAAAATATTTTTTTTTATCAGAACGCTTTTTTTTCTAAAAAGGGGAAGTGGTCACATTGACTAATTTATTTTACATTCTTCAAATGACTTTTTATCCAACTTCCAACTTTTCGACATGCACAAGTGATACATCATTCGAAAGATACTAATGCAAAGAATAAGATTAATAAAAAATTTTAAAAAAAACTGATTGTTTGGTCATTTTTGGGATACCAAGACTTTGGTGACTACGTTCGAAAACGTGGTTATGGAAAAGCTTATAAATAATTTTTTTTTTTACTATTTAGTGTCAGAATATACATATAACAATGTTTTAAGAGTGAGATTATAAGATAAAATTACTAAAATGCTATTTTTTGGCAATAAATAAATAAGGAAAGAAAAAAAGGACTCATTTTCGAAACATTCTTGTTTTTTGGAAAAGGCTTCTGTAATAATATTTTGTCAATATATACTGATTTGGATCTCGAGATTTTGTACCGAGATTGAACAAAAGGTTTTGAAAAATTCACATAATTTCCAGAATTACTATCAACTCAAAAAATAACCAGTAAGTTCTGTTAAAATAATTTTACTCTGATTCATTAAAATGTGAATAAATGAACTTCCAAACTATATATTCTAGAAATAAAAGTTCAGGATCTCTGTACCGAAGTCTTTGCTATATACATGTAAGCAAAACAATATTATTATAAAGATATTTTTCATAAAAAGAGAATGTTTTGAATATACAGTAGAACCTGTTTTTATGCGATCCTTTCTCATGCTATTTTATTTTTGTACGATCTTTTTTTATGTGGTATATATGAATTTCAACGGCTTTGGTGCCACTGTAACTTTGGTTACTGTCAAATGTACCAGTGGCACAGAGGAGAATATTAGGGCCATGTGCAAAGTCAGGTTTTGCCTTTAATATTTTATAAGTTGGATAAAAAAGTACTTGGCTTTAGTCAGGCCTTTGGCTCCCTAGAATCCTTCCCCCTCCCCCTCCGTGGAGCTGGTGTTGCGGTAGTGTACATTACGCCACTGCAATGTACATATATGCACTTCAAGACGCTCGGTTCATTTGTTATAAACAGTATCCCGACAATGCACGTTTAGTTGCTTTCTCTCAACGACGCAACAGTCCGTGCTTGATTGAAGTCGAAACTTTCAATGACATTGACATTACCAATAATTTGATAGATTAAGAAGACAGAAAGGAGGAACCAGATTCTTTGAGATTGGATAAAATACATGCAAGGATTCAGCTTTCCAACAAATCGGAAAAGCATTTTCTTAAAATGGATACCTATCCCATAATGAGTTAGAAATTTAAAAAAAAGAGCCTCGACTATGCATATATGGTTATTGTGAAGTTTATAAGCAAATGACAAACCGGCCTTCATTTATCTCTTACTTTATGGTGCCAAAAAATAAATCATTTGAAATTGTATCTTCAAGTGACGAAAGTGGTTTTTAGCTTATTCATCGCAGGTAGATGAGCAATTTGGCTTACGGTTAGTAGCAGTTAATTATGTATGTGCGTTTTGAAAACTTCTCCATGTATACAGTGAAAAACTAAATGTTCTTAAAATGTTTCCATGTGTAATTCAATTATTTTTTTTTATGGAAGTACTATCTTATGAATTTCGTAAAAAATTGGCGTAGTTTCTAAGTACGACTTTTTTTATGCGGTCTCTCTCCACAGGGTAAAAGAATTCTCCGTAGTATTTCGACGAATATGTTTTTACGTGTAAGAATATATGAAATATTTTCGAATGTTTTTGTACGATTTATTTTATGCGGTCACTATCTTCAGAACGAAAATTAGTTTTACTGTATGTAATTTTGTCTTCATTCTTTGTCAAAAAATTGCATTTAAATATTATTTTTGTAATAACATTTTTAAGAGAATCTTATATGTATATTCTAATTCAACTGTACTAAATAATAAAAAAAAAGTATTCAATTTTACACTTTTTCAAAATCACGGTTTCGAACATTAGTCACCAAAAATAATTCGATCATTTTCCCAAATCTGGGTTATATTATATGATTTCTTAATCACAATTTATAAAATAATGCGCAGAATATTAAAATATTTCCTGCTTTCGAATTTTATCTTCCACCATCTTGAACGAGTGAATATAATATTCGTATTTGATTCTTATTATTTATTTCTACCATAGAAAGTTATGTGCTTTTGGTTTATAAATTGAAAAAACGCTGGGATAAATTCTAAAAGAAATCATATAATACAACTTCATTTTTATAGATCCGAAAGCAGCATATAATAATGCTGATAAGTTCTGTTTGTAATGAATAATTTTACTCACGAATGGACAAGCCAAGGGTATACGTAAAAAAGTAAATGAACCAAATTCATGTGCCGTTAAAATCTAGGGCTTCGAACTGGAACTGAACCTAAAATCGGATAAATTCCATTATTTTGGTCGGAACGAAAATCGGAACTGAAACGAAAAAAAATATTGGTTTATTTTGGTTCGATGTATCTTCAGTCATTTTCTTACTGTAACCAATTTATCAATGTTTTCTAATTTAACTCCAACCATATAATTATAATTATTACATGTACACATTGCTTCGCGATTTCCTCTTTTGATGTAGCACTTTTCTGTTTCAGTTTCGCAAGAAGCTACTTCTAGAATGCAGATTTAATTCTGTTGAATGAACTACTATAGATGACTTATGATGTAAAATATTAGTCTTAATTATATTTTTCGCATTTCAGCATGAGGTCATCCACGGATGTTTTTATGTACTGTTTAGATAGACAAACCAGAATCACGAACCTAGTTGCCAAATGCGATTTTGATGATGAATAACAATGCCAATACTAGGCGTTCTCCGTTCCCCATTCGTATCGTACTTGCTGGTTACTTGCATCCATTCACGTAGTGTACCATTTAAAAGGAAATAAAGTCTTCTAAATTTTGATAGAATTACATTTTTGTTTGGAAAAGAATTATATGTTTAATACAAATAAGAATATACATAAAATAAAAAATTATTCACCCCGAACAGAACAGAAAAACGTTATTTTTGGTGGAACGAAAACCGGAACTGAAACAATTTATATTTCTTTAGTTAAACCGTAACAAAAAAAAAATTCCTGTTCTAATACATGTTAAAATCATATGGTAACGGTAATCACGGATTTCCTGTCATCAGTTCATGCACTTCGCTATTACCAACTTTTGCTTTTTACAGAAATTTTTTCAAAAAAATGTACGTATTTATCAGCTATAGTAACGCAATTAGGGCAGCAAAATGTACGTGACTTAAAAGCACATGCATAATACAAGATTTTTAAAAAAAAATATTGGAAAGCTTTTTGAAGCATTTTGTACTTGAACAGTATACTTGAACATCTTAACCAAGTGAAGTTTTATCTAAATGTTACAAACACAGAAAAAGTACGTCTAATGTAAATTTTGCATTCAACAGAAAACATGTGAATGTATTTATCTTGAATTTAGCCCATTAAATAAGTCTACAAGCACAGTAAATAATATGACTAAAGGATAAATAAAAAAATTAAATAGTAAGACTTAACCAATAGAGTCGTAACTGTATTTACCACAGATTCGGAGTAATCCAGAATGTACAGATAGGAAAATAGTTATTGTAATACACGTTAGGGGGAGCAATGGAACTCAGGGCTCACGTAACCAGTCAGATAAATATCCCAGTAATGATAATATACAACAGAAAAATATAAACTCACTATTCTATTTCAAATATCTTCATGCAACTTAACTGAATACTTTTTTAAAAAGTTCTACGATACAAAATAAAATCACCACAGTGTGCTTTTGTATATATATTATTGCACTATAATATTATAATATTATATTTAATTCCAGAAAATTCTTCTTTCAAATATCAGGGTGAATGCAAATGTGAAAATTTTTCATTTGAAGCCTACACAAAAGTATGTTTTAGTTTATTTTTTGTCTGCATCAAAATTATGAGAAGAATCACGAGAGGACATCATTTTGAGTAGCAACATTGATTTGTGGAGCTTAAACACTGATTACAAATGGGAATAATAATAATTTTAATTACAGGATGAGCACAAAGGATGAACACGATTTTAAAAAATCCTATTATAGAAACTACTGCACATATTACAATAAGTGATACATGAATTTAAAGATATATATATAGCAAGTTTTTTTTCTGTTGCGAAACATTGATGTGTGATCCTTTTGTTACGCGGCATACGTCCAATTTGTAATCCAGTTTGTCCCATACATTTTGTAGCATCACTCTATCAATGGTTCGTAATGTTGCACAAATGCTTACTTGTCGTCATATATTGAATCAATTTCAAATGATACAGCTTGAAATTAAAATTGTTTGTTAAATTGTCCATACCATATTCTGGGCCCTTCTACGTTTACATGCAGCAACTCTCGGAGACTTCTTTTGATTTCGAAAAAACCCCGCTCTTCCCACTGCTTCTTCCGAAAAGATTAGCCGTGAAGCTGAACATCTATGGGAAATGGAACACTTAGTGCCATCCCATATCGAAAAATATATGAGGCAGGATGGAGAGATCTGGGTTGGGGAGAGAGAGCTTCCTGATTAGTGAAGAGGAAGGAGGTGACTGCTTCGGAGATATCCGAGATGGAAAATTTTGTTCAAGAGAGCAGACGAGAGACTCGCCTGCTATTGGTCCACGGTAGTCTGTGAGTTAGCTCTCAATTGGCTGCCCTGAAGTTACGGAAGAGAAAAGGGAGGTATTTAAGGCTTGTCTGTGTGAGCTTTCCTTAATGGAAGCAGCAAGAGACATTAAAATAAAAAGAAATTAAGCTAGAAAATTTAATAGCCGGCCACAGCTATAATTTTTACACAATTAACCTGTTTTTGTAAATTGATCATACTATTGCTGAATGCTCTTATTGGTTGGTGCTTTTTTTCCTTAGCGACTTCTAAGTAAACGTTGCACCAAAAAAAACTGAAAAACTCCATGCATACTCTAATACGTACTAATTTTTCTTTGTTATTGTTTCAATACTTGCATTTCAATCACAGAGATATTAACTGTGTTCTTAATTATTGGTGAAAAAAAAACTTTGTACATTTTTTCTTTACATTTATGTATTATTTATTGCAATATATGCAGTAGTTCCGAAATTATTAGTTATTAAATCTAAGTCCATCATTTGCACTCACCCTCTTTTACGGTTGCTGGTGTTGGTATTATCAGTAGTAGTATATAGCAGTACATTAAGTCACAGTTACAAATATTAATTCATACTGTATATTTAGGAGTATAACACGCATCCCTTTTTTTTATTAAGAAATCTGAAATGTGCGCGTGCAATGCTCTTATCTTTTGAAATCTAAATACAGTATATGAGTGGAATGAAAATAAATAAAAAAGCATGGAATAAAAATCAGATATTATGAAAAACACGTTTAAAAAAGGAGTATATCAAAAAAATTAAATGAGAAACAGGAAATAGAATTCGATGATAAGAATGAAGATATAAAGAAAGACGCATGAGATGAACTGTTCATGTTATCTAATAATGAAAATTCATTTGGTGTATCATTTCATTTAAATAAAATAAAAGTATTTACATATATGCGGAAATCAACTTTATTTTTTGTTTCATCTTTTCTTCATTTTTAAAGCTATTGTTTTTATACCTCGGCGAGAGAATAACGCACACCTGTATATTTCAATCTCTCTCTCTCTCTCTTGTTTTTGTGTGTTATAATTGTTAGTTATGCACCGGAAAATACGGCATGTCTTTTAGCTAATGAATTATCTAACATATTTGGGTCCCGTACTTTTATAGTTAAATCGAAAGAGGGTCAGTGTTTTCATAGCAAATAATTTGGGAACTGACTATTATTATAACTCTTCTTACATCGTTCTTAAAAGTGAAGACGATTTTGTACATATTTATACATAAAATACGTTTTTATTGAACAAAACAAAGTTTTGCGCTTCTTTACATATTAGTTTTGATTTTCTAAACATATAACTTTTCCTCAAATTTTTAGATTATTATACATATTTTAAAGTAGTTTCAGAAACTGGGAAAAATAACAAGCAGGCAGAGAACTATATCTGTTTCGTCATCCCAAAAATATATTTCAATTAAATTAAAACGAACAGGGTTGAGATTATACTAAAGGTTTTTGTAAAATCAACAATACGTGCAAGAATTTAATGTGATGGATTTATTGGAGCCTTAAAGTTCTCATGAAACTGTCATTCGGAATATTTAACGTATGTTAATCATACAGAGGAATTTTAAATTTCGATCCAAAACAAGACATTTTTTCAGTTTTAATTGTACTAATGGGCACCCCAAAAATGAAAAAAAGTAAACAAATATTTTTCCACTAATTTTATATTTCTAGTGAACGAAATTATACTTTAAAGTTTATCCAAATCTTATATATTTATTTATTTATTGGTAATTAAACTCGGAAACCTTAAATTATTCCTTTTTTCAATTTCTTTTTCTCAATTTAATTTAAATTAAAATTAATTTCTAGTTCATGATGTTCTACTGTTTTATAAGATATTAATAAAAATAGCTTTCGGTGGATTTTTTTAAAAAAATCTTTTCCGAAAATTATGGCTTAAGAATTAAGGCCGGTGCATAACTATGGCGCAATTTAAATTTCAAGTAAAATTGGATAGGTAAAAAATGTAAAAAGAATGGAAGACTACATCTCATAAGGTCTTCTATTATGAAAAATTATAGAAAATTTTGAATAACTATATGAAGCAAATACATAATGTTTCTCGTTGTTTTAATAGATGTTGAATATCATTTAAATACACACACATTTTCACTACCTGAAATGTTTCATTCCAATTTCAATTTTTTTTAAAAAAAATAGTATTTATATAATGTATTTATTTTTTATCCTAAAAGGAAACAAAAAAATACTATGAACTTAATTTCAAAAAGTTAGGGAATATATTTGAAATGTAAGAGTAATAAAACGTATTACCTTTTTAGTAAACATTTGCTTTAAAATTCGGTTTCTTCATTTAGAGAAAAAAAGATTTAATTAGTTTTGTTTTCAGAGCATATGAAAAAATAAAATTATATCATGAGGATTACTAGAGAACAGACAGCAGAGTTTATTTGAATTTGCGAAAATATTCAGCAAAATCACTTTTGCGTATGTGCATAGATGATATATCTTAAAGGATTCTGCTTTGACTAGCAAGTTGCGAATTTAAAAATTTAAAATTTCAGATTCAGTTTTCGATCGCTTAGTGCTGTATCAAACTGCTGCGAATAAGAAAAAACAATCTTGGAATAAATATACTGTCTTGATTAACTTAAAGTACATTTTTGTACTGTCCTTTATTTTTATGGCTACTTTCGAAACGGGAATCAAAATTGTTGTGATAAAATTTTCTTTCAAGAAAATGTATCAGAAATTTAACTATCAACTCCTTAACAACAAATTAGTTAATACTAATAAAACAGCTATATATGACTAAACAGTTACTTAAGAAAAAACAAGTAATATAAAAAAATAAAATAAGTCATTTCCTACTTAGATCAATATTTTTTATTTTTTTATTTTTTAGATACTTTTTATTAAATAGTTACAATTAATAGAGATATGTATATACATATGACAGAATCACAACATTAAATAGTAATTAATTTTTATTAATTATCATTAAGGTATTGTAGTGTCATCCAAAACAATCGTGTATATAAAATTTCAGTTCAACCAAATGGTTTAAAACGAGAGAAAAAAAAAATCTTTTAAAGTTTTGATCGAAGTTGCTATAAATCGAATCAACGTTGCTGCATCTGTAATTCTTTAAATAATTAGTTTCAGTTAATTAATTTTAATTAATTATAATCAAATTATCGTATTTTTACCCAAAAGAATAGCATATAGAAAATTTCAGCTCAAATGAGTGATTTAAAATGAAAGAAAAAAACATTTTCAAGTGTTGACACACAAGTCGCCAGAAATGATACCAACGTAGCTGTATTTGTAATTCTTTGAATAATTAGTTTTAATCAATTAATTTTTACTAATTATAATTAAATTATTGTTTTGTCATCCAAAATAAACATGCATAAAAAATGTCAGCTCAATTGAGTGATTTAAAATGTATTTTATTAACGATTGAAAATTCCACCAAGATAAATATATAGAGAGTGTGTGCTAATACTAGGAATTGAAACAGATATTAATGTAATTTTATTCTTTTTTAAATACATAAATAAATCACAATATTTTAAATCCGTTTCGTTTTCTTGTTTCTCGCAATGAGGTTCAGAAGATTTGGAATCACTTTGAACATGAAAATTCAACTTGACAAGAAGAAAAAAAACTTTCTGTGCCTTTGATGAAAGTTTATTTTTACTTTTGAGAGTAAATTAGATTGTTTGTTATTTGGGGGAGAATAAAACACCAGATACATTGTTGAGAGATGCAATTATACAGAAGGTGGAATCATGCTACGTATGATTGCGTGTGGGTATTGTTTTCATTTCTTGGGTGAGGTAATTAACTATATGGAAGTTTAATGCCGCTGTTTTGTTAGAAGTAATGGTTGCGATATATATATATATATATATATATATATATATATATAT
>BMAV01016016.1:191804-206111 GCA_019973955.1 Trichonephila inaurata madagascariensis | reverse complement strand
GCGCAACATAAAGTAGACTATTTTTAAATTTCTACTATAATTTCACTTTCTCATATATATCTTGTTCAAATTTTCAATCGTAGATAAAATACTTTTTATTCATTCTTTCGAGTTCAAATACATTTATTTTTTTATTTTTTTATTTTTTTAAATTTCTGAGAATGTGTAGTTTCTTCTTTACTATACTATTTTCTTGCACTAATTAAATTTAATTAATGAATAAATAGTAACAAAAAAGAACAGTCCAAAGCCATATATAGAAAGGAAAATGAAAAATTGGCAAGGAAAATTGCTTTCTATTTTGTAGCTTAACATTGTGATTCTGTCATATGTATTACATATTTGTATTAATTGTAACTATTTAATAAAAAGTAACTAAAATAAATTTTTCTTTGTTGGCCTAAGTATAGGAATTGACTTAAAAATTTATTTTTTATATTACTTGTTCTAATGACATTTGTACTTCTAGAAATGGATGATGGAGGAAATAAATCTTTAATTAAATATCATTTTGCAATCTGTTATTATTTAAAAATTAGAGAAAGGAAAAATAACATAACATTATAACTATTATTTAAAAGTATAACTTGCTTAAAATATATATTACTTAAAAGTAACGTATACAAAATTTAATACTCAAAGTGCATTATTATTGCATTCAATACATTATTACTTTTTTGGGGGGGGCGCGATGAAAATTATGATTGAAAATTGGGTCGCCAGTAGTGAAAGTTTGAGAAGCACTGAAGTAGGATGTAAGAGAAGCGACCAATACAAAGGGACGCCATTTTTGTCAAACCATGCCGATATTTCTGTCAAAAAAAATCATGGAAATTTTTGTCTTGTTTTAGAAGAAACGTTTAATAGTAGAGAATATCTGGCTACCGTCCTCAACAGAAGTAAATCTAGAAGATAGACAATTTTAAGGTAGTGGTAATTAGACTGAAAAAAAGAGTAGATTGGTACCCATACATTAATTCTTGCTGTATGCCCACCAAGATGCATCTATAGTAATTTGGTTGTGACAAAGATTGTTGGAACAAGTAAATGGGGCAAGTTTGAGGAGCTCCAAGGCGGCCAAGTGGCACAAATATGCATGGAAAGTCGCATTCCTCAACAAGCAGTGGCGATCCCGTAAATTACTTTTGCCATCATTTCTCTGTTAAGAAAATTAGCACTTAAGGCTTCATTGGCTTTGGATCTAGTTAAAGAGTTATGAATTGTGAAATGCCAAAGGTATGTGTTCTCAAAGGAAAATAAAAACAGTTCAAAGGGTGTCAAATTCCACTTATCAACATTAAATCAACCACTTGGGCAAGATTACAGTTGATTCCCTAGTTCATCTCCTCTAATTTTTTATATATCGAACTTATCCGGGACGTGATAGGATGCCCTTTTCAATATTTGCCCTCACCCTTTTCAAAACATGAATTTTTGCAAATGGTTGACAGGGACTTGAGAGAAATCACTCAGATCACCATACGTAAGCTCACTAGTCAGAGACCTGTTTCCTCAAGTATCGCCATACCTTCTACGCTTATAGCCTACTCAGATGACACAGTGTTTGCTGTATATTTATAAATATTATTTCCCAATAATTATAAATTATTATTCGTAGTTCTTTTTCTCCGTTTCCCGATTCTCTTCATTTTCCAGCTACTTCTTTTTGTTTTGCATTTTCAGTGCCCAGTTGTGTAAAATAGCAGATACTTCAATAGGCTCATTAAATGATATAAAAGTAAATCATAAACGTTTCTGGTTTTTAAGAAATTCAGGTTTACATAGATTTTTTTGGATTATTCAACAGAGAGATCTTGTTGTGCAAGACAAGAAATAGTGATTATCACATGACCAAACAACAGCACTGGTAAGCCAATAGTATATCCCATCTGATCGACATTTTACAAACGACTTATATAGCATAAAGCACCTGTTACTACATTAGATGAACTTTGGCTACATATCGAAGCTATACGAAATGACATACCTCTGTCTTTTAATGTCGAAACAAGGTAAAACAGTTTTTTCTTGTTTCGCAATTGAAATGGAGCTATTTTTCAAATGATTTCATCTTTATATTGTAAGTTATTTATCGAATAAATTTAGTTAAGACAGCTCTTATCCTTTATTGTACTAATTTTGAATGGTTTGCAGTGTGTTTCAATTGACAAAATGGAATGTGTGTTATTGATTTTACCATCGTTCAATATTGGCGTGATTTGTAACTTTGTTAATAAATTTTGCTTAAAAATTAAAAACATATTATCTCTCATTTTGGTTTTTATTCAAATTCAATAAACAATACTGAGGAATCCTTAATGTGGTATCTTAATTAAGAAATAACTTTAACAAGGTAGTATCTTACTTAGAACATTATTTTTTCTACACCTAATCGCACGCAGTTCAAACTCCCTTTTCGTATTCGCAGTAAAATTCTCAAGGAAAACTTGGTAATTACCAGATTTATCAAACTACTTACTTTGCATCTGATTTTCCAGCAGAAAAAATGATATCTCATCTAGTATTATTCTTAATATTCCTTTATCTTTTTTGCTCAATATAATAGAATTTCTATTCGTCCCATATGAATAAGACATAAATTTTATTTAGGCTTTTACTTTTCTTATAGTATAATAGCCAGTATTTTTAATTACTTATTTATTTAGAAGTGATGAGAATATATTTTAGCTACTGGGCTATACCAAAGTACGATTATCCATGACATTTATCTAATAAAAATTCATCGGTCTTAATCTGTCAGTTTAAATTATTCCTGAAAATAAGTTGTATCCATACTTCAGTTAAATCATTTAATATTGAGAATGGAGAATATAAAGCACTTTGAAAGAGGTTGGGAAGAATTTAAATTAACTCTACTTACTACACATAGAATGCAAAGCATTTAATAAAGACCTTCAATAAAATATGCAGCTCTGGGTAAATAATCTCAAAGACAACGAATCGGATTCAAAATACTGATTTCGTTGCTGAAGATCTATTTCCATCCATTGAATAATCACTTCTAGCAAAACTCAACTCTTTTATGTTTCATTATTAAGAAAGTGCAAATATCAGCAAAAAATATTTTGCTAAAAGCACGTGAACAGAATTGCATTTCGCATTCTGCAATCGTGCCGTTTGATGAAGAAGCATTTTTAAAATCAAGTACCATTTTCTGCAAATTAAAACTGAATTGCTCTGACAACAGTACTGCCTAAGGGAATTCTTGATATAGTTTCTTTCCTTTCTCTTCATCATCGCTTCCTCCACTCAGGTTAGAAAAGATTACAAAATTAAATGGATTTCCCATTTCAGTTTTCATCGCACATTTAATTTTCTTTCTGAATTTTAAATTGATAGAAGATTATCTCGTTTATTCATTTCGGAAAGTCTTTTATCGTGAAACACCAAACAGAAGTCATTATTTGAGATATTTTCTTTGCAGGTTTTTGCCAACATAGATCATAAGCAAACTTTTGCTTATCATATTAATGTTATAAGCATGCTTTGCTATTGTTGTGATAAAAATTAAATACTAATTCCTTACAAAAGAAAAATAAAATGGCAACCTTAATTTTCTCTTTTTTTATATTTACAATTTTATATTTTAATAAATGGGAAATTTGATTTTGTTAAATTTATTTTATCCGTTACAAATACATTTAAGGAAACATGCTTAAGTTACTTGTAAGCGAACAGATTATAATAGCTCACCTGAATAAGCACACATACAGTCAATATACGTAGAAATCTGCTTAAACTAATGATATTCATTAAAAAGTATTTATATAAGTTTAACTAAAAAGATCGAAATATTATTGTAATATTTAAGTCCAGTACAGAAATCAAGGAGTGCATGAATGATACTTTGTAGTATCTGGCTATGCAAAATTGTGAATATAATTTGCTTAAAACCTCTTACTTTCTCATTCAAAAAGAAAATTGATACTTCCGTATTTGTATAGTGTATTTATTGCACCATAATCACAAAATATCTTATAAAGGAAATAATTGTACATCCATCTCAGAAAATGAAAATATTAACCAACTTTATTAGGCTCACATTGATGGTAATTTTTTTAAATATTTTCCTTTCTAAGCTTATTCCACTGTTGATAAGGTAACTAACATCAAGTCCACCATCTGAATTTTACATTGCCAAATACTATAGAGTATCCTCTCCCCTTCCCTTGATCTTTCAAAGAGGAGGATATCACATGCCGGTAAAATCCTAGCTGGGCACAGTGCTGTTTTTGGCACCATTTTTTTTCTCCAAATGGCGCCAAAAACCCGTGTTTCAAAAAATGACGTCATGGACGAAAACGAAGAAAATCGGGGGGTTGACGGTCTTAGGCACCAAAATTTTTGGTGCCAACAATTTTGTCGCCAAGCAGTGTGCTCAGCTAGGATCCAACCCACATGCCATTCACAGGTGTTCATAAATGTATCTAGAGTCTTAGATTTCCAGCTAAACAAATCAATTTGCACTAAATATTCTCATCTGCAAGTATGATTTCCTGTTGGCAGGAGTTGTTGCTTTCATAGCAACTGAGCTAGACCCGAATGCTTTCCAGTCCACAATCAATTTGAATCAAGGTTTTTCGGAAACAAGAAATTTATTTTTAATATACATAAATTTTTACAAAATCAGAGAATTAATTTTTATATTTAAAATAACCCTTAAAAACTTCCAAAACTCTTATAAAATTTAATTTTTTATTTTTATAATTTCACTGAAATTTAACTAAATAAAATTTTATCAATACAAATTAATGTGTATTCGCTATATAATGCTCTTAATTTATGTCTCTTAAGGACTCGTTAATATTTTACTTAATACAAGATGAAATTTACCCTTTGAATGACAGTACATTTGTGTTCCGAAAATTGAATATATATTGAATAGAAAAATATGTATTATAATGTGTTATCATTACAGGGAACATTTATTTCAAAAATATAAATCCATTGTAAAATCATCATTTAAATAACAGAAATGGGCTTCAATGTTTTTAAGTATTAGGCTTGATAATTATTTTAAATCGTAAAAATAATTCCAATAAAATTATGTTTTATAAATTTTACCAATTAGTTAAAAAGTAAACAGCGTAAGATAAAAGTAAGATTTTTTACTGCATTTTGAAGAAAACATTTTCCATAAATCTTAACAGAATTAATTTTAAAAACAGGATCAACTTCCTTTAAAACGAAAAACAAAACTAATGGTCTTCAATTTTGGTACGTGTTTCAGATCTTCTGATATATTATCTCCCCATGATGGAAGTGAAACGTATGAGAGGACTTTTTTAATACACATGACTATGGTTATACATTACTTTCTTGTTTAAAACAAGTAATATAAAAAAAATCAACAGATCATATCAAAAAATCAACAATACTTAGATCAACAAAGAAATATTTTATTTTAGTTGATTTTTATTAAATAGTTACAATTAATATAAATATGTATATACATATAAAAGAATCAAAGCATTAAGTGGTAATTAATTTTTAATAATTATCATTAAAGTATCGTATTGTCATCCAAAACAATCGTGTATATAAAATTTCAATTCAACTGAATGATTTAAAACGTGAGAAAAAAATATTTTCAAGTTTTGACACAAGTGGCCAAAAGGGGCGCTAAGTCGCCAACGTGGCTGTATTTGTAATTCTTTAAATAATTAGTTTTAATCAATTAATTTTTATTAATTATAATTGAATTATTGTATTATCATCCAAAATAATCATGTATATAAAATTGTAACTCAATTGAGAGCTTTAAAATGTATTTTATTAACGATTGAAAATTCCACCAAGATAAATAAATAAATATATAGAGAGTGTGAGTTAATAGTAGAAATTGAAAAATTAGTGGTATTTTTCTGTTCCTCCGGGAACGATCTCGCCAAGCAGGCCTTATTGATGAAAACAAAAGCAACATATACATAGAAAATGTTAACAAATGTTAGTTCCCATTGGTTTGTCATCTATTTTTGATGTATTATGAAAAAGACATTACTATAATAAGAAAATACCATGACTTGTTTTGAAAATATAGTGATAAAAGGTTACCAGCAAGAATATTCCACTTAGCATCGGTTTTGTATCATTTTTGGTGACATTATCACCTGCCTCAGAAAAACGTAAAAGAGCCAATTTAGTTCTCACTACTTGGTTTCCAAAATTTCAGATATGTAAATGGATAAATAATGCATTTTCTTCAATTCATCAAAAACATTTATTATATAATCCTTAGTTTATATAAATAAGCACTTGTTTTTGAAAATGTATTATTTATTTATTTTTATTTTTATTACATATTATAAACTTTAAATTTCAGATGGCAACTTTAGTAATAAAATTGTATTATTCTTTTTCATTTACTTTTTTTTTGTATTTTTGCGAACGGCAACACCGGTGTTCTGTTCGATTGTTTATGTTTTAGAATAAAGTTCGTTTTTGATCGGTGATCTTCGAAATTATTTATCGCTTTTATTTCAAATTGCTAGCCACCGTTGCTCGAGTTTTAATTAAAACTACTTCAATTTAGAAGTGTGGAAAAGGTGACTTGGTGTCCTCATAATATTTTTGAAAGCAAAGAAAATTAGTTTAGATTTTCTTTTGGAAGCTTTAACTCTTGTAGAATTCACATTTTTTAATGACTAAGGAAATCTGTTTCCAAAAGTATGAGAAATTTGTGTTATTGGATGTCTTAATGCGGTTCTGTCACATGGAATATTAACTTTGATTGCATAAATATTAAAATCAATATTGAAAAAAGCTAAAATTTTAGTTTTCACCAATGACTCAAAATATTGGAAATAGATTATTTACTGAAAATCCCCAATATAATTTTAATAAATCCATTTTTCGAAACAGTAATGTTTAATTTTAAGAAGAAAATTTTTACTTTGTACAAAATTATTTTATAAATCTCCATTTCACTAATTTGAAATTCTTACCATATTTTTATTAAAAAGGACTTAGAGCTAATTGTGCTTACTTTCTTCGGTAAAAAAGGAAATTATGTATTATGTGCATAGCCAATTGAGATCTCGAAAAATACGCGGTATTGTCTCTCTTTTTGTGAAAGTGTTTGATTCTTCTATGTAACAAGCAATAGGCGGTATTAAACTGATCAAGTTTAACAATATTTTATATATTTTTCTTAACTTTCTCAACATAACATGCCAATTTTTTTCACTTTTAAGTATTTATTTTGGAAGCAGATAATACTGCTATTAAAAAGTTACGAAATGTTTATTAACGATTGAGAAAAGTAAAGGATATTCAACATGGAACCTAATTAATACAAAACGTATTTTAAATGCAAAAAATTTAAAAAATTTCAAAATATTCATAAAAATACCTTTTCTGCCTCTATTCTGTTTACATTTTAAATATGATTTCATAACTCATGCTAAAGAGACCTTAGATGAAAAATATGTTTTAATTTTTTGAACTAGCATACTTGAAATTTTGTTTTATTTTTGCATGTGCCTATTTTGACTGAGTTAGATTTGCCATTGATTTCTCTAAATGTCTCAAAAATTAATTTATGTTTAGTATTTCATCTTGTTATAATACAAGGAGAATGACCCAAAATAATCTTACTGTAATATAATTACGCAAAAAATTATCTTTCGTCATTCTTTATTTTTCATATGTGGTTCGATGTTTTTTATAAACGAAGGATATTAAGTAATTATACAAACAGCTAATGTTTTCTATCTCCAAATTTTATTTTTGTATTATTCAACGTCAGTTTTCATGTTTACCTAATTGCTTTTCTGAATATAAATTTTAATCCGCAAAAAAGTACAAATCGAACAAAATAAATTGGTTTTTGGTTAAGTTTTGAACAACAAATTCTGTTAAAAAAACATTGGTAAGTGATTAAACATCTGTTTTATTCCAAGCATTTATTAGTTTCACGCGAGAAAAAAAAAGAAATGAATTGCGTTGATGTATAAAAAGTAAAAGAAAATTAATTTCATTTTTAATTAAATAATGCTACTTCTCCAAACATAATTTTTAAGAAAAAAATAACTCTTAAAAAAGAATAAAATAGATGCATGGATGTACTAATATTTTTTTGTGTTCTAAAATAAATTAATTTACACAAAACATAGAACACCTGGTATTATATGCTAATATGAATACTTAAAATATTAATGTTAGGAATTCGACAAAATTTTAAAAAAATAAGAATATACAAAAAGTGCATATTTAATTATATTTAAATTATCTTTTATTAGTGAGTAATAATAAAAACTTCGTACTTATAAGGGATATTTTGAAAGTTACTTCTTAAAGAATCTTTTTAAATGACTTTCTTTTCACGAAAGTATTTATAAAGTATATAAATGCAAATAAAAATAAAAATGCTTTGCATGTTGATAGAATATTTAACGCTCATTAGATAACCAACCATTTGTTAAATGATATAAGTTTGAAATTAATAGTGGTAAATTATTTCATCTTTTATTAGTAACATTATGTTCAGTTTTTAATATAAATTTCTTTGATTTTTTTAATGATTTTTACCTTTGAATTCTTCTTCTTCATAATTACTAAACTTATTTAAAAAGTACCTAAAACAATGGTAAATAGTACGGAGTATTATACGCAATAAGAATTTTTCGTAACGATGCTATTAAGAAGGAATGTTACCAGTAATTTAACTTGCATTTCTTCAAATTATTTTTCAAATTCTGTATTATTTAATAAATGTCCGAAAAATGTTTCAGCAGCTTAAAATAATTAATTCAATAAATGCGAAATGAAACAATGATAAAAAGTATAATGATTATAATTAAGGAGTAAAAGTAGAAACCTTCAGTGTTTCCTTTTGAGAAAAGTAAAAGAAATATTGGTTTGATTGTCTAAATTATTCACATTATGTCGTCATTTGAAGAAATTCTCGCCTTTAAAGATCATTGTACTACTATACATAAAGCAAATTAAATGCTTAATGGATGTCCCCCCCCCAAAAAAAAAAAGGCTATACATCAGTATTGGCTTTATCTTCATCTGACTATAAATACAAGTACATTCCGAAGATTGTGTGAATGACGTCGCTCATACTCAAAAGTAGAGATTCGGAGTTGGTCCAGTAAAATAAATTAAAGAAATGTTTTAAAATAGAGCCAATTTCAACAATGAGAGAAAAAGAAACTAATAATGTAAAAATGCTTTTCATTTTGAACAGTTTTCATATCATTTTGAACATTTTTTGGGACTACAAACTTCAGCGCATTTTGATGTTTTTCTTTAAGAAATGAATTTTTGGTAACTACTCACTAATGCATATATTTGTTTCATTTCTATTAGTTATGTTTCCACTTGTTTTCCATCATTTTTCGCAACTGAAACATAATCATCAAAGACTGTTCCTAAACAATTATGTAGTTATTTATTTATTTTTACTTTTCCTTTTATATTGCCTTTAATAATATATCGTATTTAATATATAGAGCAGGAGTGTCCAAGACGTCGACCGCGAAGACATTTTAGGTAGTCCGCGTGACCATCCCGATAATGAGCTCGGATATTAACAATTTAATTTATTACTTATGACATAGAACTAATGAATTATTTAAAATAAAAATTTTTACTACAGTTTACGCGTTAAAACCTAAAACAAACTGTGCAAAGTAATGCAATGAATTTGTTATTTTGCAGTGGAGAATTAAATAGAAACAACTTGACAAAGTGGGATGTTTAGATTATATCCAGTAGCCGACGCGATGATAGCGACTCGGCGAGTCGACTAGTCTACCCGTCACACCCGCCCGTTTAGTTTCAGTTCTCAGTTAATCGTCTTACGTTGCAGGTCGCTCGTTTCCTACCGCACTGATACGATAATTTGTTGTTTCAACAACCCGTCCAAAATGACTCAGCCAGGTACCAGTGCTAAGAGAAGTAAAACATACCATTATCACAATGAGTGGGAAGATGATTTATTTTTTGTTATGGTGAAAGGGAAATGTGTTTATCTCATATGTAACTCCAGTGTGGCACTACCAAAAAAAGCAAACGTCGAAAAACACTTTAAAACCATGCACTTAAAATACGCTACAGACTTTCCAATCAGCAGTGAACTTCAAAAAGTTAAAGTGCATGAATTTAAGTCGGATTTACATTTACAGCAATCGTTATTTACGAGACCAGGCACCAAAGGTAAAGCAGTAACATTGGCGTCATTTAAAATTACAGAAGTTTTGATAAGTCGGAAAAAACCATTCGAAGATAGAGAATTGATAAAAGAAGCTTTCTGTAAAGCGGGAGAAGTGCTTTTCTACGATTTTAAAAACAAATCAGAAATAATATCGTTAATAAATAATATTTTTTTGTCGTGTAACACTGTGATTCGACGGACTGAAGCTATGAATAATAATTTGGAGGATTTATTAAATGACGATTTAAAAGCTTGTAAGTTCCTATCACTTCAATTTGATGAATCCACTGATATTAGTGACATTGCACAGTTATGCATTTTTGTGAGAATGGTTTTCGAAGATATGACATCAAAAGAAGAGTTATTAACTATAATTCCTTTGAAAGAACAAACGAGAGGCCAAGATATCTACAATTCATTTAAAAACTCTTTATTGATAAGACAGGATTTCCAATATATAAATTGGTCTCTATTACAACAGATGGAGCTCCTGCAATGTTCGGGAATCGAATTGGTTTTATTGCCTTGAGCAACAAAATGGTGAGGAAATTCCCAGTTTTACCAGCTATCATTGCATTATGCATCAACAGGTATTGTGTTCAAAAATACTAAAGTCTAATGATATAATGCAAATTGCTTTTAAAATCGTCAATTCAATTCGTTCAAGAAGTCTTCAGAGACTACAATTTTGGGTGCTTTGGAAGAAACTGAATCAGAGAGTACGAATATCTCTTATTGCACACAGACGTGAGGTGGCTAAGCCATGGTGCTTTTTTAAAATAATTTTGCATTCTGTTACCAGAAATAAAAAATTTTCTACAAATGAAAGGAGAGCACATTACTGAATTGGAAGATGAGAAATGGCTCATGAAACTAGTTTTCTCTGCGATATCACTGCAAAACTTAACGACTTAAACCTAAATCTACAAGGAAAGAATAAATGCTTAAAAGACATGATGAGCGCGAATAAAACTTTCAAAGAAACTATGAAAAAGGTATGCATCTCAATTAAGAAAACATGAATTGAGAAACTTCAAAAACATGGAGTAAGAGTGCTTCCATAATCCAAACCGATACTTCGAAGATTTTGCAGAACACTTATGTGTTTTGTTTGAAAAATTTGTAAGAAGATTCGCTGACTTAATTAGGTTGGAAGAAATACTCAATTTTATGATATTTCCATTTAATGAAAATGTCAACATTGATGGAGTGTCTGAAAAAATAGGACATTTAATAGATACCACATCAGTCATGGTTGAGGAAGAAATTATGAAATTAAGATGCGATATATTTCTTAAATCCAGAATATCTAGCGATACTGATTTTTGCAAATTAATTTCTGAGGAAACGTTCCCAAATATTTACAAATTGATTTTGTATTTAAAATCATACTTTGGATCGACCTGTCTTTGCGAATCTGCATTTTCAACCATCAATGCCATAAAAACCAAAAATCGGGCGCCTTTAACAGTTAAACATTTAATTTCGTGTTTACGCATTGCAATAAGCTCGCGCCAGCAGATATACAGTGCCAAATTTCAACTAAACGAAGTGAATAGGTGGGTCAATTTTTGATATATGAATACTTTGGTTATTTTCGTCAGTAAATTTTTATTTCGTAAATATTAAGTTTTTTTAGAAAAATTAGGTAATTTACCATTTTTCCTTGTTACCGAAAATAAATATAAAAACATGGACGTTACTTTAATTTAGCTCTGCCATCAGTAGACCCGCCTTTGATTTTTTAAATGTGGAGTAGACCACGGATCCCAAAAGTTTGGCCACCCCTGATATAGAGGATAAGCAGCCTTTACTCATAAAAACATTATCTATTAATCAATTAAAAAAATTTTCTTTATCAATTTTATCAGAAAATTTAAAAACTCTTGCTAATTATGCAGTTTTTATCCTAAATTCCAAGAAAAAAGAATTGGTAAAATGTAGAAGATTCTCATCAAAATTATTCACTTCGAATTCGTACTAAGTAATTTACAATTTGTTTCCCAACTTATTCTAAGGATCATATTAAAAGCTGCATTATATCAAACTACAGTTCACAATGGCAAATGAGTGACTTCCTATTTAAATATACAAAAGCACAAAAAATTTTAATCTAAAATATTTTATTTTAACACCTTATAATACCTTACAAAGATTGCCTAAAATAGGAAATTAATTTATATTCACCATATTATGTATTCATTTATTATTTTTTTTCAATTTAATATAAACTTGATTGAAGCTGTTAGAAGCTGCTGAATACGTTATAAACATGTTATCCCATATTTAACATATAGATGTATAAATATATACTCTGCTGACTTTTGAAATTACAACACCATGAAGGAAAGAAAATACAGAAAAGATACTTACTGTGCCTTAACAGTTTGGCCAAAGGACAAAATGATTAAATTTGCAAGCAATTTAAGGGTTTATACAGGTGAGAAATAAATAGAAACCTGCCACCCCTGACAGCTAAAACACCACTTACCCGATTTGGCAGTGTCGAACTGTGCTTAGATGACAGAAATCGCTAGCTTACTCCATGCTGCTTCAAGTCTATATCACACTTTATCAACCATATAAGCTGGACAAGGGTGAAGGGTCAGTCTCTCAACAACCCATAACCAAATGTTTTCAATGAGTGACAGATCTGGAGACTGTGCAGGCTAGGGTAAAAATCGAATGACCTTTGCATCTAGAAAGGTCAAAATACGACGCGACACGAGTGGTCTTGCATTATATTGTTGGAAGAAGTCGTTTGGTAGACTTAGAAGATGCACAACCGTCTCTCTTTATGATGGATTGTCAAGGAAACTCCACGTAATGGTCTCCTTGCTGACAGTCCAAGCTGCTACAAACATCATCGCCCAGTTCGAGAGGATACTGGGTGTGGATCAAACATACCCATATTCTGACTATTTTTCCGAGTTGTGGGTGTACGGTTTTGCAGGACTGACTTCTCAATATGTTTTTTTCTCTTTGGTGGTAGTTATAGGAGAATGTGGACATCCTGCATGCTGTTCAGTATGATCCTCAGTAACCCCTTGATTCTGTATTTACATGACAGTGTTTGAATTTCGATCAGTGCTACGGGCGATATCATGAAACGACAATCCACACTTTCGATAGGCAATGATACTGCTCCTATCGAATTCCTACACTTGCTAGTAAGCATTTCGCCATCTCATTCGAGTAATAACACGATATTTTGAGCACTCCCTGACTTTATAAAGCGCTTTCCGAAACAGAAATTCACTACAGAATTTGTCTTTTATGCATTGCTTAAGATGTCGTTTCTCCCTCCTACGTCGTCTAATTGCTCTAAAAACCTAATCATTTGCATATCTCAACCTCTTGATCCTCTCATGTGATTTTGACGTTCGTCAGATCATTCCTTCCTGGTGTTGCAATTTTAATGGTCAGCATTGTGTATCCATATATCAGTTCCTGAACAATTAATGGTTTTGAAATTTAAAATCTTCTACTAAGAATCATTAACTTAGAGCAATCTTTATCATATTTTTATATTTTTATCAATATTACTGAAACACTTCTCTGCGGATGTGTACTAATCAATGCATAACAACATAAAATTGGTATTTACAGAATAAATTTAATTTCTTTTTACACACATGAATAACCATCGAATTTCAAAATATTAATAACATTATTTCTCCATAAAAACAGAATATTTCAAAAGAAATTTCGATGGAGAAATTCTATTTATTCTTATGTTATTTTAGCGATAGGAAAATGCACATTTGATACATTTACTCAGCTAAGGTTCAACTGAAAAAATGTTACGCCTTTATTGTTTTTATTCAGTGTAATATCTTTTAAACTAGACTCAGCTGCAAAGCATATGAAACAAAAAGGGAGAAAAAGTAATAAAATATTTTCGCCCCGATAATAATAAAAGCTCGCAGGAAAAAGGAGTAAAACTATTTCAGATTTCTATGAACTTTAAACCTAGGAATCATAAATTACAAGAAACTCTTTTTCATACAAAACTTCGCCAGTTTTCATTTCGAGCCAAAGTAGCTTGACAGAATGCTAGCCTTTTGCTTGTGCTAGTGCATGGTTAAAAATTTTAATGTTTTTTAAAAATATAACATAGAAAT
>BMAV01016016.1:180757-191107 GCA_019973955.1 Trichonephila inaurata madagascariensis | reverse complement strand
GTGTGTGTGTGTGTGTGTGTGTGTGTGTGTGTGTGTGTGAGATAGAAATAAAGTTCACATATCTTTCTAGCATTCTAGATACTCTTTCTTAACAGAAGATGGCAGTTGGCGAGGTGTCATCCTCTGCCTGAACACGAGTCCCATTTTTTGTTTGTCCTGATAATAGACGTGTAGTTATCTGGAGCAAACGTATCATTAGAAATCATTCTGCTCTCTTATAAGAAAACGGTGGGGGAGTGAAGGTCTACTCTGGCATTTCCTTCGATGGGCACACCGATAACCATATTATTCGAAATGGAGCTCTGAGTAGTCGCCGTTATAAGGATAAGGCCCTCAGACTAATTGAAGTACCTTACGCTGCAACAATTTTAAATATCTTCATGTTAATGAGCAACAATTTTAGGTCACATCATGTAAATTTGGTGGATGATTTCCTTTTTGGAGAAGAAATCAAAGAAATGGCCAGCTTGTTTTTCGAACATGAACCCTCATGTTCGTAACTTGAACCGAACATGAACCCCGAGAGCATGTTTCTGACATTCTAGGTGGACGAGTTTCTGGAGACCTACCACTCCCAGAAACTCTCCAAGAACTGTAAAAGGCTCTTCTAGAGGAGTGGGACAGAATACCTCATCTCCGCACTAACAGCTTATTGACTCCCTGCCTCAAATATGTTAGGATGCTGGCCTCCGGGGAAATCATACTTCCTGCTAAAAATGATTTTCTTTCAAGGAAACACTTTTTGCTCGTTTTTCTCTCATAAGCACTTTTTTTTTTATTTTGCACCCAAATGCTCAATAAAATTCATTTTTCCTGTTACACATGTATAATTTTTTCTCATATAGCTTACCATATCTGTCGTTCATGTGTCAATCCTCTAAATAATATTCCAGCCGTAAGATTCACCCATAATCTCAATATCCTTCAATAGTTTTGAGCAGGGTAAGAAAAATTATGTAAAAAATTGCTTTAAATACTATTTTTTGATTCTAGGTAAGGACTTCTTTGTGTGCCGATTAAAATATAACACAAGGCTTACAAACGTAAATCAATACTAAATCAATAAACGGTAAGAGGTTTCAAGTAGAATGATACAGGCACAAATGGGAATCAAAAAGGAAAAGAAACAAGCATGGATGAAAATACAATAAATATAGAGCAAAATAAAAAATTTCCCGCATGCACAAAGAAACATTTAGTAACTAAAATTATGCCATGAGGAAGAGTAGGAAACATTATCATATAATAAGATATTTCAAATACAAATACATCAAGCATACATACACTAAACATATATACATATACACACACTGGATTATAAGTTATTATGCAATGTGATTACTAACGGTTTTATTAAAACAGGATTCCTTTCTTACTTTGTTGCTATTAAAGTATCAATTTAAATTTGCATTAGTTGTTCTTATAATAAAATGACGTTCAACTTACATTTATGTATCCATTTTGCAATGTAATATCACTATCGGTTGTCTTTTATGCATCTTCTTTGTTATTTTTTATTCTAAATTATTTATTTTTGTTTCTTAAAAAAATAAAAAATATCATCAAATATATTTGATTCATTTCGTTTTATTCAAATAAATAAAACTTCCCTACCCTCGTACTTCAAATACGTTTCATATACATATTTTTTTTAGGAACATATTTATTATTCCAGTTTATAACTCACATATGTGACTCTTGTATAAGCCTTCACTTAGTGACGCATTTATTGAGAAAATAGAAGTAGTCATATATTGCACATCTCATTCTTCTTCCAATATTTTAATACATAACAAGAAGTCAAATAATCTCTGTTCACATCATCAGCAATTTCTCTATCTTTGTCTTGTGTATATTTCGCGGTTGATGAATCTATGAGATACAGTCAAGCAAATATTCCTATTCGGGAGAAAGATTCACATATGGTTGGTTTCGTACAAGTATCTATTGCTCTTGGAATAAAGAAAGAACTCAATAGTCCATAAAGTAAGATCGGAGTATTTTATTTTCACAATAATATCCTGAAACAATACCAGGATTTATATTTTATCTTGCATTAAATATTTAAAAAGCTTTTTTTTTATTTTCATAAAGCAGCTTTACTCAACTTAGGCGTTAAAGAAATAAAATATCCGTATATGTCTACGAAGCACTGCATTAGAGAATGTAATATTTATTAATTTGGTGCAAAATTTGGGAGAGAAGTTTAGATAAATATTTAGTAATAGGTATTGAAAGTATATTCGAGATAGATAGATATTCAATGTATTTGATAAACACATTTATCCATGAAGAAAAGCAATAGAATCATTTCTTCATTAATAAAGTTCATAAAACTTGTTTTGTGTACAAAGAACATAAATCAGACCTGAAATAAAGGAATACTGTTTAAAACATATGAAATAGTCCTTTGACTTGAAGTTTTTCCGATCACAATGAATAAAAATTTGTATGCAAGCCAAAAATATAATTTAGCAAAACTAATTAAATTTGTGCAGCAATAATCTGTAAGATATTACAATAAAACTACCAAATGCGATTTAACCCTTTATCGACCGACGATACTTATAAGTACCACTCACTTTAAAATTACATAAAATAACAATTTTTACCAATATTCTGACGATACTTAGCAGGAATATTCTTTGAAATCTGTTCTTCCAAGGTATATGGCAGCACGGGTTCTATGATGAGTATTTTAGCTAGGAAGGCGAATAGTTTCATAGCAGTAATTGCGTTTTCAGCTGACGGCGTTTTCAGTGGATTGTGAAAATTATCATTTTTGTCCAAGAAAAATAGTTAATGTCAAAATTTAAGTGCCTTACTTTTTTTGTATGCTAATATGAAGACCTTATAAAACGATTTTACTATTTATTTTAAGTGACCAGTGTATATAATTAATTTTACAGTTGAATATTTTTAATTAATTAGTTAGCTCTAACGGATTAAATTTCCCAAAGTTAAGTATTTTTTTAATGTATATCCCTTAATTTTCAATGTAGTGGTCCAAAAAAAATATTACATGAAAAAATACTGCTTGAAATCATAATGCGGTTCATCAAGGACCGCCAAATATTTTTTTTAATCAACCTCACTTTTATCAATTCATACTCTTTGCTTCCATATGCAGGTCACATCTCCTTTGTAATTATAACTGTAATAAGTATGTAAATATCTTTTAGTAAATAATGATTAATAATTATTTGCGCGAGCTACGTAAATTTAAAAAAAAAATTCTTCTGATGTCTTGTTATGTAACTAAAATACGTTTGACCATTTTTTTTAGTTATTAATATTACGTAAAATATTATTTTTAATTCATACTATTAAAAATGTTTTCACGCATAGTTGAACTTCCGTTAAATTATTGAAATTTTATGACTTATTTATTGAAGATTTGATAAATTTGTATGAAACATGTTTAGTTGTTTTAAAACATATATTCTGTCTAATAACATATTAATCTAACTAACAAATTTCACTGATTTTATTAACTGATTTTATATTATACTCTACAATATCTAATGGTACTATAACTTGTGATTCGTCAATTTTTATCAAGAAATTTCCTCATTCCTCATTAAATGAAATATTCAACTAAAAGTGGACTGTAATAAATTCAATTTATTGAACCTTTTAGCTAAAGGAAATCTTTCCCTAAAATAAAAAAAATACCCCTTAGAGATATTTTGTGTGCATTTTAATAATCTTTACCATTTTTGGAAACCCTGCTTCTTTTTGAAAAATCATTTTATGTTTATTTAATGGTAGACATGATTTTGTTTTATTATTGTACATGTATTATTTTCTATATATATAAAATCCATCCATGCATTACTTTGTACAAAGAAATAGTAGTTCATAAATTGTTCTCTACGTTTCCTATGTTTTTAAATGCTATTATTCTCAACGTTTTTTAAAAAAAATTCCCTATTATTCTATAAACATATCATTAAATCTTAACGATAATTTTCCCGATACATATTTTTAAAAACAAGAGCGAAATGGTTTGCTTCGATATTTTAAGGTTCCAGGAAAAGTATATGAATGATTTCCTTCACGAAGAAATCGTAATAAATAAAAAAAAGAAATTTTGACACATTTCGAAGCTTTTAAGTTCTTCAATAGAGGAAATAAAGTTTTAAGATAATGAGTATTCATTTGAAATATTATCCCCAAAACAAGCTCATCGATAAGCGGTAAAGAAAATATAAAATCACTTTCGTTATTAATAGGGGTTTCTTTGCTTTATTGATTATCTTTATGTACTAGTTCTGCCCCCAAAAGAAATCAGGATTCGGAAACCTTTACCTCCAATGTATTCTCTCAATTACAGATAGAGAAGCTTGATTTCTCAACTTCTGGGAAAAGACAAAATTTCTGCTCAATTCCATTTGCGGAGAAAATGATTTTTTTTTTATTTGTGTCAGGGAAAATTAATGGCGTCGTCATGGGTCGAATTTTATCAAAGAGTGAAATATACCGTTCACTCTTTGTTCAAGATTTGGCAACGATTTGTGGAATGAGAGCCATCAGTCAGTCCCTTTCAATAAAAGAAATACGTGGACATTTGGAAATAAATATAAGGGAAAGAAAACTCGTTGAAGAGACACTGGTTTCTTCTCTTTTGTGGATCAAATTTCGAAACTCGAATCTAAGGAAAGTTTCTTTAAAAATTAACTAAAGGATTGAATCATCCAATGAATCAAAAAGAACTTTCAATGAGTAAACTTCCACTCCCTGAATGCAGTTATGTACATTTTAAATTTTAATTGAGAAAATTGTTTCAGTATATTACTGTATAATATCTTGTAGCTTTATGCACTGTATTCAGAAGTTACTTTTTCTTTGATATAAAATGTGTTGCTAATTGACTATTATCAGTCGAAAAATATATCTTACTTCCATACAAAGCTACCATGTAAAATTGTTTATAAATTTTTTACTGTAGCTCAATATTTTCTAACTTATGAAACTGTTCCCAGCACTGTAGTAGTAGGTCATTGGAGCTCTTTTATTGGAACATTTTGTTCCATTAAATTAAAACTTAAACCAAATCTTTCAGAAAAGATTAAAAACATTATACAATATTATTTAGCGAATTTTAAACGATTCATTTGGTAATTTTTATGCCATAAGTACAATTTCATATTGTTTCATAAATTAACTGATGCATATTGATATACCAGTTTTCATCATGAATTTCTGAAGGAATTTTTGTACTTTGATTTATATCTATCAAAACGCAGAAGAAAAACGTTAAAGGAACTAATGCGAAAGTATATAATAGTTTTTATGTAGCAAAATACTCATTAAAATTTGTTCAATGTTTATTTGGAAAAAAGTTTAACGTATCTATTTATATTTTTCTCATTATTTAGTATCCAATGCTGTACTAGGTGTAATTTCATTTACTTTTTATAAGAAATACACATAAATTCCTAATATTATTAGGAGATAAACATATAATATATATTACATTATTAGAAAAATATCCCTCATCTTTCAGATAGGAATGCCATCAATATTATTCAACTTAGTGACAAGATCCCAGATGATTTCCCTGTTATTTTCTATACTGATGGCAGTAAAATTGATGGAAGAGTTGATTTCGCTTTCGTTGTATTCAGGAGTGGTGTTGAATTCGAGCACTTTCAATATAGAATTCGTGATGAATGCACAGTTTTTGTAGCTGAACTTTTATGCTTAAACTTCGCCGTTAAATGGATCACTGAAAAAAATAGTGTCATCTCAGAATATCTCATCTGTACTGACTCTCTTTCCTCCCTGGATTCCCTCAAGTGTATTTCTTCATCCAGCAACATAATCGTCGAGATCCAAAAGCAACTTAAAAGCCTAAAAGATAAAAACATCTCAATAGATTTTGCATTTGTTCGCGGACACACGGGCGTTCTTGGGAATGAGCGAGCCGATTGGCTTGCAAAGGCTGCAACCAAGCGCAAAATTGACATTGCCGTTAATATTCCTAAATCATTTTACAAGAAGATCACGAAAGAATGAATGGTGAAGTCTTGGAACCAAGAATATCTCATTTTTAATAAAGGGAGCTTAACAAAGAATTTTCACCAACTTCTTTCCACCAGAAGTGCTTTTACTAACGTCTGTGAATTTATTGTAAATATTTGTAATTCTTCTTAACCTCATTTTTTTAAATTTCCCTTGTAATGTGTGATTAATACTTACTTCTGTGAGCCCCTTGTGATACTTTGTGATGCACGGGGATTTTATAATTGTTTTCAATAAAAAAAAATTATTAGAAAAAGTATTAATATAACACATTATTGGTAACAGAATTCAGATTAGTCTAAATATTTTAGCATAAGAGAAAAAAGTAAATTATTGAACGCAAAATTCGATATATTAGTGCACACACGCACAACAGATAGACAGGCAGGCAGATAGACAGACAGGCTGGCAGGTAGACAGGTAGACAGATTTTAGTAATGTATTTAAGACTTTCGTGGGAGAAACAATTTGGAAAAAGCTACGCAAGCATACAGGTTGGGCATTTTGTGGACCCATTAATATTTGAGTTTTAAAGTAAACTTTTATTATGTTTGAAATAAATAAACATCTTAAATTTTATGTATAATGAGAAACAAAAACATATTTGTCTGCGTTTGTGCTTTCTTTTTATTTTTTGTTTAATAAAGTAATAGATTTTATGTAAATTAATAAGATTTCTAGAATTTAAAAAAATTCAAAATTGGTTATATATTATATATATATAATTCGATAAAAATTCAAAATTAAGTTATACGAATCCTTTATTTGGAGAAATATTATTCAATATGTTTTTGGTGAAAACAATGTACACAGGTGTAATTTATTCAGATTATGAGATTTTAACCTCTGAATTTTTGCAGTGTGATCAAATTAAGACTATATTGTTTGTTTTCGGTACCACTACAAGAGTTGCCTCGAATTTTTTCTTCAATAATCCTTCAGAGGAATAACTTTAGGAAGAGGAATAACTAGAGATTTTAGATCAGAAGCAGGTGTTAGTCAGCAGAAATTTACGATTTCAATGGATTTTTCAAAAACGTGAACATTCTGTGCTCCACCTGTGTTTGTAAAGGTTAAAGCTCTTCTATTTCTGTCATTTGCTTTTTGTGACTTGCAGTAAAAGAGGTCACCAGAAATCTAGAGAAAAAAAGTTTGAAATAATTTTAAAATTTTCTATTGTCTAACCACAATATATCTCTGAATCAAATGTGTTTATTCGTGAGACCTGCTTTAATTTTTATTGATTCATTTAGTATGATTTTATTTTTGTTTTGCATTTGCATTTATAAAAACAGAAGTAGAACATCTTTGTTCAATACATGATGCTTGCAAGAAAATTTTAATGACGTGCATTGCACTTGAATTCGAAGGCATTGCAGTTAATATTATTCTAAAAGACATAAAATAACCAAAATACAGAATAACATTCTAAAATCATGAGTTCTTACATTTCTTCTCTTAAATAGTATTATATTTTTCTACTGAATTCAAACTGTAATTTACATTTGTTGTAATTATTATGCAATTTATAATTTAATGAGCAACAGAAAAAGTTATATGGTACTGACTTTATCATTAATAACTGACAAGATTATTGTGGACGCTGTAGCTACTCAGATTTGCTGAAAAAAAAGGCTAAGTGTTAATTATTTACTGAAAAACGAAGTAACATTTTCTTTTAATATTCCTAACTTTCATTCGGTATTGTTTTATATTTATGCAAAACATAATAATTCTCAAAAAAAAAGTTGATCCTATCTTACTATGTCAAAATATTCAAACGAGACAAGAAATGTAATATTCTAAATGCAATTCATATCACATTTAACACTATAAAGCTTTAATAAGGATTGAGAAATATTTAATCTTCTTTTAAATAAATTAAATGGTTCATTTAATAAATATCTTATACATCTCTGTGTGTGTGTGTCATATTCTTAAAAAAATCCCACAGTTAACCATTTTAGATGAGCACAAGTTTCTTATGCTCCACGATACTACTTAATAATGTGATGTATTACTTTGAAGTTTTACCATCTTTCTTTGCTCTACTTTATACCTGATTCTTTAATAACAATTGTTACAATTTTTAGATAATAAAATTTTGAGCTCAAAATTAAACGTATTTTCTCTTCACAAGAGAGGCACATAAGCTTTAACTCTAAATATGCTATCCCATGTTTTTCTTTCCTTCATAAACCTACAGCCTTTTCCTTCTGGTACTGGAAACAATTTTTCCCACCTATACTCTTTTACGAGCAATTTCCCGACGTGCCAGATGGAATAGATAGGAAAAAATAAATGCTAAATGAAATTTTCTTTTCGCCGATGGAAGAATATAATTCTGAAAACTTACCGATTGTAAAAAGTTTTTCCAGTTTGCCTGTATCGAATTGCCTAAGATCCATATACGCGTAAAATAGTGTAAGTATTTAACTTGGCGGGGAAAATTATGCCACAGTGTAAAAGTATATTTGAGATTAGTCTTTTCGTTGAGGAAATACTTTTAGAACGGCGAGAATTTTAACGAATGGTTACGTTATTTGAAAAGGGGATTATACTTTTAAATTTTATGTCTATAATGTTTCCACCCATATGCATAATGCATTAAAAATGTTATACGCAGTAGTTTTCACTGTAAGCTAGGTTTATAACGAAGTATCTTTTTTTATACAAGCAATGTTTCATTGTTTTCTGGTCAGTTTGTTATTAATTTAATTAATCAATTGTTAATTCAAACACAACAAAAAATAATTTAAGTATTTTTCCTAAAATTTTCTTTAATTTTAAATTATTGTACAATTGTTGAACTTGTATGTGACAGGCTATACATCACACCTTCAAAAAGACAGATTTCACGTTTCAAAATTGTGTGGGAAAAAAAATGATCTGATAGAAAGAAAAAATAATTAGATAGAGAATACAGAAGTTCTATATTATATGTGAGATTATCAGTGGTGCACACAAGGGGGGTGTCCTGGGGGTCCGGACTACCCCCATAGCCCTTAATTTTTTTTCAATTGGTTATAATCCTATGTATATATTACGTAAAATGTACTTATATATTTGTTATTAATAATTAATTGTATTAATTAATGCTATATAATTATTTATTATATAATTAATTTTGTATTGTTTTTGTTCACGAAAATCGATAAAATCAAAAGAATATGTTGGGCGGGGCATTGGAGCATGATACCAAAATGGTGGACTTTCAACCCTGGACACCCCCCCTTGAAAAAATTTTGTATTCGCTACTGGAGGTTATTCTTAGATATACGTTATTAAGCAGTACTTATTAAACTAAGAACCAATACTTTAAATAAACAAAAAATGTCTTTAAAATCTCTAAATTTTATGAAATAAGAGTAAGTGACTATGACATCTTGATAATTCAATTTTAGATATTTACTGAAAATCAAGTAAATAAATAATCATATTTATTTTGTATATGTTTTATAATATTGCATTTCCGATGAAAATGAATTTCAAGCAATTCTTTAAACCATGTTAATTATCCTCTTGAAAAATAGAAATTACAAGAAGCATTCTACACTGGAGGTGGGAAATTTAAATCCATTTTGTATCCGTTAAAACTAAGTTACTTGTATTCAATGTCGATTTTACACAAAAGTGTTTTCTTGGAGTAAACGCTATGAATAGTAACACTTTCTGATCCAAAATCTTTACTGTTTTGCATTTGTTCCATCACTGCCTTTATTACAAAAATATCCCTGAGGCAGCAGGTATTTTTCGCGCATTCAATAAACATCTCCACACGAAAGAACTTTTTAGTGCGATATTTAACAATAAGCACTGGCTGGTTGCTTACTAATGACAAACTTCGAAGCTACACAAGATTTATTGGCGACGGACCTTGCAATTTTCAATCTCGGCAAAGCGACGAAAACGATGCTTGAGCATTTAATAATAAGCAAGTCACAAACAAGTAATGTATCGCGAAAAATATAAGATCAGAACTCGATATCATAATATGCACCATTGCTGTTTTGTTGAAAAGGCCTTTCAAAGCAAACAAAAAATCTTTAAAGATAAATTAATATAGCATTGCACTCTCTGCACAATACTTCTTATGGGAAGTGCAAATCGATTAAGCAACATATTCTTCACATCACCTCCCATTTCTTCAGGTTCTAAAATTAAATGGATTTTCCATTTAGATATCCGCAGTAAGTTCATTATTTTGTTTCCTTTCATTGTACATTTTTTTTTGGAATTTTCATTTCTCATGCAATCAGTATAACTTGAAAAAAAATGTACCTTCTTCCTCTCTCTTAAAACTAGATAAAAATTCTCGTTAAC
>BMAV01016016.1:127697-180148 GCA_019973955.1 Trichonephila inaurata madagascariensis | reverse complement strand
AAAATACACTGGTGTGCAAAACTTAAGCAACAGGTGGGTTTATTGCCATAACTTCACGAAAAATCATCTGAGAGACATGAAATTCTGAAATGAGGGAGAGTATTATGTACGTAAAGGATGACGAAAGCATCGGCGCTGAAAAAGGAATACAACGCATACGGTATGGAATCAAACAAAAACAAGCTTTATTGAACGCATAGTATCGTGACTCATGATTGTCTATCCAACAGGAAGAACAACAAGCAGATGTTCCTTAATATGGTATATGCCCTCCCCTTACTACAATGGTTGCTTCGCACCGTCTCTGCATGCTCAGAACCAGCTGGTGCAACATTTCTTGAGGTAGGAGTGCCCATTCCTCAATCAACATCTGTTTGAGTTGTTGGTTGTTCTCCGGATGATGTAAGCGTGTAGCAATACGTCTCCCCAAAGCATCCCACACATGTTCGATGGGATTTAAATCTAGGGAGCACCCTGGCCAGTCCATTCGAGTGATATCTTCACTTTCGAGCAGCTCCTCAACAGCAAGAGTGCGATGTGGCCGTGCATTGTCATCCATAAAAATGAAGTCTGGGTCAAAGGCACCTCGGAAAAGACGCACATGGGGAAGAAGTACCTCCTGACAATAGCGATCCCCGGTTACAGACCCTCTGTCGAAAATGTAAAGCTCAGTTCTCCCGTTCAGCATAATGCCTCCCCAGACAAGAACTCCAGCACCACCGTAACGGTGTCTCTCCTTGATGTTACTGGGATAAAACCGGGTCCCGATCTCTTTCCAAATCAAAACGTGTTGAGAATCGCTTCTGGTACTGAACCGACTCTCATCCGTAAAGAGGACACGATTCCATTGATCAGTTGTCCAGTGTTTGTGCTCTCTGGCCCACTGTAAACGGTGGCTTCGGTGGCCAACTTTCAACGGGAGGCAGCGTTCAGGACGGCGGGCAAACAGGCCCCCTTTGTGAAGGCGTCTGGCCACAGTAAACCGCGACACTTGTCGACCCGTTGCTGTACAGAGTTTCTGAGCAATGGCGATTGATGACTTCTGTCGACCTCTTTTCACCTGCAGGATGATATATAGGTCACCCCCTGCAGTTGTCGTCCTCGGGCGGCCACCACCAACCTTTCTAACAACTGTACCTGTGGTTTGGAATGCTTTTCAAGCGCGCGAAACGACACTTTTGTTGATTCCCAACTCTGCAGCTACACTGGTGACAGTACGCCCCTCCTCCAGCTTTCTGATCATTCTTCCACTGGTGAAGTTGTCCAGGTGATTTCTTCTAGCCATATTTCACGAACTGACTCACTGGCACTTGCAGTGAATATGTTGAATTGCGTCTCCGTCCTTCATTTTATTCTACTGTTGAGCAGCGCGCGCCGACATCACGCGTTTTGCGTACGCTGACATCGCTTCTGACGTTTTGTTCCTGATATTTGCATACGCATGACGTTTCTACTGACTTACGTGTTCACTGTACTGATCTCCAGACCTCCTTTTCTGCAATTTCATGGCTATCTGCTAAATTTTTACATTGTTGCTTAAGTTTTGCACACCAGTGTATATATATATATATGTATTCTTCAACTTTAAGTGAGAATATCAAATGAAAGACATCTAATTCCAATCTCATTCCATGTTTTATGATTTCAGAAACACATCAATAGTTTAAAAATATGGTAACACAATAATTGCAAATATCAGGCAGGGCGAATCCTACTCTCTTTCAGCAAATAAAATTTTAAAATTACCTTCAAGATTCTGCAATAAATCCAATACAATACTTCTATGATTTCGCCATAAGCACCCATAAATTTTTAATTCAATTCAAGATGCTTAATGGAATAGAATGCCTTATCTTTTTTATAAACTAGAATATTTGTTGTAATATTTGAATTTGGATTATCGTGTTAAATTTGTAGTCAAAAAAGAAAATGCTTGTTTTATTTTCAATAAAGTGTCGAAAAAAGAAACCTGAGAAGCTTTCACAAATTATACTTCAATATACTTAACGATTTAATACAATTTTTCCCCACGATAAAATATTTGATTACATTTACCATTATAGGATTGATAATTTTGCAATCGATAAGCCTCGTTTTGTTTAAGACAGTTGAAAGAGGAATCATGACAAAACACAAAATAAATTATTTCTGTAAGTTGAAACGGTTAAAAATAACTCATTCCATTTGCTTCCATAACATATAAGTAGAAAATTATATAAAAAGGTACTTTATTAAAATGGAAATTGCATTTTTATTTCATGTAATATTTCTTGTAATTTTTTATAAAAGGAAGATTTATGTCTTTTGAAAGACATTTTACGTTTTTAAAAAAATATAAATATATCTAACTTGCTACACACACAAGCTTACATATTTCCTGTATTTGAAAATTTATTAAAAAACATTATGATGATCATTTATTTCTTTACCACAATCACAAAAACATTTCTGGGAAAATAGAAAACAATATTGTGATGTATTTTTTTTAAATAAGAATAAGATTTTCAAAACCTCATCATTTGAACAACATGTTATTGTTTTGTTTTTAAAAAAAATGATTAAAAGTTGACTGACTACGATCGGAATCGTGACTTTTAAAAAGCCTATAAATGAAAGTTTGTTTTGATATTTAGTGTCACTCGAATTAAAGTATACATATATTTTTTTAGAATATTATTAGAAGTAAAAATTATTTAAATGTAATTGTTTTAGCAAAAAATGAGGAAAGAATGACATATCTTCAATAGATACTCTTTTTATGAAAAATGCTTCTTTAATAATAATATTTTTATCTATATAAATCTAGGCCGTCTAAACAGGTGCTAAATTAGAGTTTTTAAAAAAATTCAAATTATTTTCAGAGTTACAATCAAGTAAAGTAATAACGGGTGCTTCTGTTAGAATTTTTCTTCTCTGATGTATTAAAATAGGAATAAAAAAATCCACTTCTAAATTATATATTTCAAAACTCATACTTCAGGCTCTACAGCATGTCTTTGATGCATATAGGCAAAATATTATAATTATAAAAGCATTTTGCATAAAAGGAAATGTTTTGTAGATATGTTATCATATTTTTCATTTTTTGCTGAAAAATACTGATTTAAATTCCTTCTATTTGTAATAATATTCTTAAAACCAGTTTATATGCATATTCTGTTTTAACAGGCACTAAATATCAAAAATAATTGTCCATTTATATGAGTTTTCAAAATCACACTTCCGAGTGTAGTCAGTCACCTTTTTTAACTGACTTATAATTTCAAAAACAATTATATTTATTAATAATTCAAAATTTATAAAACCATTGCAAGATTTATTGAGTTTCTCCTTCTTTTTAATTACATTAATACAAACATAATATCAATATCATAATAGTTGTTTCCAAAGTCCTTGAGCGCAAATGTTTAATAATGAATTCTGGCTAATCTAGATTAAAACAACTCACTCGAAGAGAGTCTTAGAGATTTTCTTCCAAACAGCATTCAAATACATCTTTAAAATAATGTTATTAAGAAATAATGTACTACAATCTAAGATTTGATACTAGTCAATTTATATTATTCTCTAAAACGCATCTTATTGGGAAAACTAACATTATGCGGATGGAAAAATGGAAGGCTTCTTTATACCTTAACCTATTGCGAGATCGATACTCCCACTTTATTTTTCAGAAGCTCCACTCAACCGCAAAACCTGAACCTAAAACTTATCTCATCGTTGAAACACCGAATTTTCTCTTGTCCACAAAGCGGTCATTGAACGTGTGTTTAAGTTTAATGTTTTGTCATCACCCTAATGTAGCAAGTAAGAAAGCGAAAAGCAATCCCTTTAATGAATCGGAAAGAAAAGGAGAAAAGGATCAGGGGACATGGAATAAAGAAAGAGAGCAAAGAGGGTAATCTCTGCAGCGAAGATCTTGGAATGAGGAAAACTTCTGTAAAGAGGCCATTTCAGATCAGAGGCAATAAGTTCTGACTACACAAGGCTGTCTCGTTCTTAGTTCTGCAATAATTTATTAGGATGAGATTTAGCTTCAAGTCGATGGCCATATGTTGTGTTCTCAAGAACTTTTGCTTTCCGTTGCTTGACTTTTAGAGATATTGTAATAAATATTTTAGCTCACGTGAAGTACGTCTTCAAATATACAAATTGTTTTTCTTGATGTATTGGGGTGCACTACCTTTTATTTTTTTTTTTTAGTTTTATTCGAGTCAATTACTTTTAAATGTCTATATTATCAAGATGCGTAACTTTTTTCAATCATAAAGAATGTGATTTTGTTTTAAATCGTATATAATGGGTTTTTTAACTTCTTCGAGATAAGTTTAGGATTCTATATTTAGCTGAACGAGAAATTACTAGTGATCTTTTTTTTTTTATTTTGCTTCAATTATTTTTTCTACGATTATGATTAACCAAAAATTAATGATTTGTAAATACTAAAAATGAAGAAGTTACAATATTTGATTTTTGATTATGTCATAATATATATAAACATTTTTTTCAGATTTCTTAAAAATTTTTTTTTTTACTAAGAACACCAATAAGAACATTTTTTTGTTGTTGCTAATAATTAAATTTAGAATTTTTTTCTTAAATCAGCATGTTAAAATAGGCTTATTGTATCAAATGAATCAAGTCTAACAATGTATAAAATTATTTTATTTATTTTTATTAAATTTTTAAACATATTTCAACATTAATTTCTTCACTCTCACTAATTTCCCTGTTTTTCCAGACTTTTCCATAGCACTCTTCCTTTTGAGTAATTAACTTCTACTTTTTTTTGTAAATCATATTAATCGCTAATGCATAAATTACAACTGACACACTGGGCTCTTCTTTCTCTATTCTAATCGATTTAAAACAATACTAAAAGTTTCTAATAGCTTTTTATAATAATTCTGTTTTAAATCGGAATCTTAATATATAACAATAGTAAATTATGCAGCTTAAATAAAATAATTAACATGAAAATTTAATTTACTTTCATTCCATTGAAATTTTTTATGCGAAACTTCGCACTGTTTTTCGCTTTTTATTTGGGGGGGGAGGGATAAATTTGTATTTTTCCCACATGCAGTACATTTCTGCTTAAAAATTTTCCAAGATAGTTTTTCTTTAAAATATCATCTTACTTAGCAACAGTATACTACTGTAATGTACATTTCTCATGGAAAAGATCAATTCTTAACTTTCAAAAGTCTTAATTTTATACATAATATGAAAGACAGAATAAAGGGAGAAAAAAGTTTCAAAAGCAATACATTATAATACGTATGCATTTTTTAACAAATCATTAATTAATGCTCAAAATTTTTTTGTCTCCACTCGTATATTTGAATGAATTCTCACTGCTAACTCTCATCATATGCTCTAATACAAAATTATACATTTTACTATTGATTAGATGACTAATAATATATTTTTAGTAATTTTACATTGAATAATTTAGTTAATAATATTGATATGTTATACAGTAAATAATAAATTAATTTTAACAGTTTTCAAATTAGAACCCCTTTGTTAAGTTGTTTTGTATCCATTTTTCGATTATACTGATGAATTTTAAATTAAATTTTAAGTTTCTCTTTTAATATTAAAAACGACCATTCTTAGTAAAACAAAAAACGTTTAAAAATTTTAAACTAACTCTATGTAGGAACAATTTTTAAAAGTAATAATATAGACCATTTTCTAATGCGAATGTTAAAAGTAATTTTAAACGTTTGTGTGTTAAGATATTTTGTAATTATTTTATAGATATTTAATTTAGAATAAAACTGTTTATTTTGTATTCCTTTAATGTGAATTTCCCTCTTACTGAATACCATTATAAATTTTTTCCTTTAAAACAAACTGAATCTTAAATTTTCTCAAAATTTTAGGGCATTAAAGGACTAAGATAAATTTACTTTTTTAAATTACTAAGCAAAATTTAAATCGGAGTTTAATTTATAAAGTTTGAATAATCTTTTTGATGATTGTCTTTTCAGTTCTATAAAATCTAAGACGTTTTTTTTTCATACAATTCGAAGCAAAATCGGTCATAAATAAAATTAAAATAGCTTATATAAATGAATACTTTGAAATTCACTGCATTTAACTTAAATTCACGAAAGTTTCAGTGTTAATAATCTAAAACCCATCATAGTGTGCGTGTTTTGGATACTTTAAGGCAAATGTGGTATTCTATTTATGAGTCAAAACCTCAAATAAGATAGCAAAAAATTATTTGGGGTTATGAGATGAGGAAAAAGTTAAACATGGCTTTAAATAAATATAAATACATTAAAGATGAACTTTTTTTAGAAAAAAAATTATGTTTTACAAAATAGTAGGTCCCAAGTAGGAGCGAACTAGCAGAAAAATTAAATGCCACTGCTTTAAGACTATTATGTACCTTTATATTATAAACATAAAAAATTGCGTGACAATATTCTCAACATTTAATTAATACATGGAGGAATTCATTCTTCTTGAGATATTAAATTCGAGTTTTAAAAGCATACTTACAGTAGTCTACCTTTAACACACAGTATTAAACCACATCATTCTTTTGTATCACTTCCTGATCTTCCTTCAGATTAATTATCCCGTCATGACTGCGGACAGAAGAGTTGTTAGCGAGTAAAGGTTTTCTTTATCATTTTTCTGCGTCATCAGTTCACACGTTCAAGTCTCTTTCCACCCCAGTTACCAGATTCTTTTCTTTTTTCTCCTTTTCTATATAGAAACTCCTGAAGGAATTCATCTAAATGGATTCCTAGTAGAAACTGCTAACGTAGTTAATAGCATCTTATTGATTCAAAGAGATTCTGGTTCTCTCAGAACTAAAAATTTTAAATATTTCAGTGGGGTTCAACAGAACAATTCAGTTTCGCGTGGAATATTCTGATAATAACTTCTAAGGTATTGTTTCTGGTAGGAATGTTCTACAAAGGAGAAAACAATGAACCTTTCTATCCCAGAGATATTTCATATTACACTATGAAATTGTCATTTGATCTATATTAAATGTGATTAAATTTCCTTAAGAACTACACTCCTTGAAATAAAATATTAGTGTAAAGGCTAAATTTGAAATACTTAAATCACCAAATCAATATCCTTTGATTTAGTGAAAGAGTGTTTTATTGACATCTCACCAGGAATGGCTCGTGGGATTTGGGTAATAGAATTCTAATTTCAATTCATGAGCAGGTAATGAAGATGACACATAGACAAGCTCATCAGTCTCGTTGTTGTTGTTGTTGTTGTCTTGTGTTTTTATCCTGGGATACATATGAAATACTAGTGGGAGAGAGAACAGAAATATAAAATATAAATAGAAGAATGTAGACATTTATTACAAATGGTGATCCTAGCATATAACAGGAGGGTCGCGCTGCTTTCCATTCCAGACGGGAATCCCTTACAGGTGAAAGTCCGACTTCTTTTCCCGAAGAAGATACATCCATGTCTTACTCGATATTCGAACTTAAACCCACTCAGTTACAAGCCGAGGGTCATATCCACCATACTGCCTGGGCGGCATCAATCTCGTAAATTTCTAATAATTTCAACCTTAATACTTCAAACTATACTATGATCAGTCCTTCGCAGAAAAATAACTGACCTATGAATAACACCCAAATATGTAGCTCGATTGAGACGCCCATGAAATCACGTTCAAGAATTATTCAATTACACAGTTAAACCAAAATTAAAATATGGAAACATTTCTAGAACGAAAATGAAGAAAACAATGTTTAAATACACTTGTATCCAAAAGTTAAGAATAATAGTGAAACTCTTGAAATGAAACTGTGTTGAATGAAACACAAGGCCTACATACATGATTTATTATGTTAACCAAATATTGAATACCTAAAAGTTATTCATAACATAATAGTATGGTGAGAAAGGCTACACGAATAAAGGGATGTAAACGAATATTCGAGGTTCTCGTTGTTTGTGTTAATCATGAATTCACGCAAATTTCTGCTCTTTCAAAAGTATTCAATGTGTCTCAAAGATATAATAGATCTATTCCTTTTTTTAAAGACAGAGAATCATTGTAACGCTAAAAAGGAGATTGATGATAGACAGAAGTATCTAGCGTTGTATATATCGCAATGTACGAAGTTTAAATTCAACTTTTTATCTGCGTACTGATGTTCAAAAATTATGAGTGAAGGGGAAACTGTATAAACAAAAAGGTTGAATTTAGCACCAAAAAGAAATTGAAATTGTGCGTATACATTCTATAGATGTTATCCAATGATTACGCTCATGCAAATATTTCGTTATTGAGTAATAAGACAATGAAAGGACTATTGGAAAATGTTGTAAGCAGAGTGATATTATGTATTTTCATTGTTTGTGTAATTATAGAGCACATGCGTATTTCACCCGTTTCAGAAGTATTATTTATGGCTCTAAAGAAGCAAATGAAATTTGTTTTTAAAACAAGACAGAAAGTAGGTTATCACAAATAAAAGAATACAGTGCCATAAATGTTACAAATTATGAAAATAATATAAATTCAGTAGAAGAATTAATGCTCAAGTTGTTATATGTATATAAATTAGAATTGCTCGACTTAACATATGACGGTATATACCAGACAGTCGACTTTGAAGTTTGCCATCACAAGGAAAGAAGGATTTCCAAGAAAACGGCTTACAGAAGATTCAAGGAAAGTAGTCTGATTGTCAGATATCCAGGTCTTTGCTTACTATTGATTTATGTGCAAACATGAGCTTATTGTGACGCAGTCAAAACACATGAAAACTAGAACGTCAATCCATGAAGTCATGAAGTTTTCCGATGAATCACGATTTTATTTTAGGGTGATTCTCATCCAACATAATACAATATAATCAAACATATTACAAATAGTTTAGCTTACAAGCTTTCTAAAAGTTATATCCAATAAAAACACGATACAGTAAAAAAAAAACCATAAAATGAAACAGTACTTTTTGCAAGAAAAATGACAGCGTTAAATATATATTAAGAGGAAAAATGGAAATAACCAACAAAGGAAAATGTAATAAAAATAATACTAAATGAAACACCTTTATGTCTCACAAATTTCTGACATGTTTGTCCAATACACCTTATAACACTTTGCGTTTCATGAATAGCGCCTCAGAATGTACCAAAAGAAGAGAAATCTCATTATATAAAGTTAACGAAATGTATTTTGGGTATCTAAACACCAGAAATTCATTGAAGTGAGATCGAGAGATTTCTGAGAGCATGGTAATAAAAAAATCTTAGTAGAAATTTCTGTTATCCAAAAGCTGTTTTACTAAACGTTTTTTTACAAACCGCTCTACATGTAGTGCAGAACCATCTTATACAAATGCTCAGCATTAGAGAGAAAATTCCGAGTTAAAACATTCGGGAAAAAAGCTCATAAATGGATAATTTTCATGATATTTAGTGTCACTTAGATTAGAATACATGTATAGAATTGTTTTAAGGGCATTTTGACAAAAAAAATTATTTAAATAAAATATTTTGGCAAAAAAATTAACTTAGAATAACCTTTTTTCAAAATGTTCTCCTTTTGTGAAAAATGCTTCTATTGTAATAATATTTTGCCTGTATATAGCTCAGACCTCTGTACAGACGCTCAACAATGATTTTCGAAAAATTCACATTATTTTCAGAGTTGCAACCAACTGAAATAATTATCGGCGATTGTTTCTTAAAATTTCTCCCCTCTGTTGTCGTAAAATATGGTAAAATTTGAAATAAGTTATATATTTCAAAAATTTTAGTTGAGCCTCTGTACAGAGATCTGAACTATATACAGGCAAAATATTATTATAATAGAAGCAATTTCACAAAAGGAGAATATTTTTAAAATGGGTCATTCTATGTTCATTTTTTGTCAAAATATTGTACTTAAATAATTTTTTATTGTAATACTATTCTTAAGACAATTTTATATACATTTCTAATCTAAGTGACACTAAATTTCATAAATATTATCCATTTATACGCTTTTGCAAAATCACGGTTCCGAACGTAGTCGGATACCTTAATTCCTAAGGAGCACTCACGCCTTTAGAGACCATTGGCAACATTCTTTTAAAAACGTGAGGGACCAAATTATTATCCTACTCCTCGTCTCATCCTCTCATAACGGAAGGGTGACCATATCTTGCTTTGAATCTGCCCAGTGTATGCAGTTAGTCTAATCAAAGCAACCAGTCAATTTAAAATATGTATAATTTCTCTATATCATGCTTAAAGGTAAGTTTGTATTTAAGTCATAGCTGATGAGGAATTTAACACAGAAAACATTCAAACGTAATTAGTGGTCATCCGCTTGCACTATCTGAGTACGCTGAAACAGTTATAAAACCATGAGAAGAAGAGAGTGAAGAATTTTACTCCTGCAAAGAGTACGAAACAATCCTCTTACGTTTACACTGAGGCCATAAGTTATCGTTGGATGAACATCTGCCGTAACTTTTACAGAAAATGAAAGGTGTCCAGGATGAGACCCATCACTTATACGACCTGCTTCTTTTTCCAAATTTGCATGTCAGATACCGTATAACTTGAACCAGAACCTGGGTTTTGTAATTAAGGAAATAAAGTTTTACCATTTCACCAAGTTGTTTCATTGTAAAAAGTATGATATTCTAATACACAAGGATAAGAAAACAAAAGCCAGTTCTCATATTTCAATACTTTTAACTTTGCGTAAAGCGATGACTTAAGCTTTGACAAAATCCTATGTCAGAGCTAGAACCCTACATACTTTCATATATTTTGCTTTCTATTAGGTTCGAGGTGTAATATGGTGTGCATAGCAGCGTCAATGCAAAACCATTTATGTTCTTTCAAACATTTGTTCTTGCACCCTTTGGGTGATTTACTGTAATGAATTTCTGACAGATAAATTTTATCGACGAGAAATAATCTGTTGCAAAAACTGTATCCAGAAGCGAAGTTCAACATTCTTCTTCAAACATTATGTACTGTAGAGGTATCCATCATTTTCAGTATATAAAGTGCTGTAGCGAGTGAAGAAGGATGCGTAAAAAATTTGTAAAACATGGAATTGTTGGCTTTTATTATAATTTTCCATCTTCTATTGATCTTTTTCCCTATGTTCTCACTATGTGCCTGGCATTTGTCGTTGTACGGACTAAAAATGTCTCGTTTCTACTACCCCTTACTTTTTACTATGAGGATCACGTTTCAATGACAAAATGTAAGAGTTGCCATTTGAAAGTTTCAACATTTTATCACTGTAATCGTAACTGTGTGACCTGAAGTATTGTTTTCACTACCATTCTTGAGATCATACCTTAAAACACTTTAACATTTGCTTACCAAATTTTATTACACTCCCCACACACACACACAAAACATAATGCTCGATAGAAGGTTAGTATACTGCAAAAGAATTTATAACATCCCCAGAGGAGAAGCACTGAACAGATGAGTTCAGGTGAAGATTTTTTCAATTCCTTATCTTAGTAGATGGTAAAAGTAGAATAGCCAAAAGAATACGTTTGTATTCGCATGCATACATATATATATTCACACATACATACACACCATACGTATATATTCATACATACATATGGATTTATGCATAACATATATATGTGTGTGTATATGTGTGCGTACGTGTAATCTTTGATGATGTTACTAATAAAAATGTGAAAGAAAATTACTGTTTTTATTTTATTTACCTTGTAATAATTTACTCCTCTCTCCTAATTTACTTTTGAATACCGATTATAATTTGTTTAAATAATTTATATTAAAATGGGATTTGATCATTAAATATATTAAATTCCATTTAAATTCAAATTTCTTTAGAAAATGTCTTAATAAAAAATCAGAATTTCTTCTGAATACACAAAATGTCTCGAAATTTTATGTATAACTTTCATGATACGCAAATATGTTTATCTTTCCAATGTAAATTTGATTTGTGCGTGCTTGAATGCCTTAATTTTGTAATACTAGATGCAAATGTTTCAATGCATGGCATTTGCATTTAGAACTTTTGCACTCTCGCATTGTAAATGTCTTCTTTCAGATATACATTTTACAGATTAATTGGTTAACGATTGATTGGTAATTATTTTGAACCTAGGTCAGGGGACCATTACGAGACCTGAGCCCTCCCCTTCTTCTCGAAACTTCCACACCATACCAACATAAGTACTTTAAGCCTCGACTGATTTACGTGTATCATCCCATCTAGATGATGAATCTTTAATATAATAGCCGGATTCGAGCCCCCGATTCGAAATTAAATACACCAAGCACGACCATTACCATTCATGGCCCTTTCAGATATGTCATATGGTTATATAAAATAAAACTTGAAATGCTTACAAATTTAAAAACTCTTTATTGGTTGAAATAATGCTTTTATATCGAATTATAAATCTGTGTGATAGTACTCTTATACAGAATTTGTAATTTTTTTAACTTTATATTTTTAAGAATATGGAAAGCTTTACGCTTATGAAATTCGGTTGTGAGTTCCATTTTTTTAATTGAATTTGATGGTTTATTCAATAACAGAATTAATTTTAAGCACTTTGTTGTTATAATTTTTTATATTATTATCAAACATTATGCTACACAATAATATCAGCAAAAATTCGATATTCATGCTTTAAAAGGCGTTTGTGTACTGTTTTCTTTTAGTGATACAAAACTTTTCTTACTTTTAAAAGTTAAGTAAATCATTTTCATTTAAGCTCTTTCTCAGTGTGATGTAACATTACACCAATTTTCTCTTATACTCTTGATTTAAAAACGGAAACCCAAATTAAATTACTTCTTGATCATTTCAATATCTAAAACTATTAAAAGTAAAATTTTTATTGGAACCTACAAATAATTTTATAAAATGTTCTCTAATAAAAGCTTACTAAATTCTTCAAGATAAATCCTAATGTGGCAAATCAAGGGACTATGCGAAAAATCCATGAATCTTAAAGAAAACTACCCGAATTCAGTGATGGGTCTTTTAAATAAAATATGTACTTTATTTTTTTCTTTCTTTCTTATGACCATTACTTAAATACAATAATATCTGGAATCAATTGTCCGGTACATTGTGCTTCTCTTTTCAACAGCATCTTTTTTTTACAGTTTTTAAAAGAAATTTCTAGGACAAATGAAAATATCAATTTTGATGTATGAGTGTTATTCAGAAAGGAATCTGGGATAATTGTAGTATTCTCTTGTAGGTACAAAAATTTTCTGTTTTTCTTTAAGTACGAAATGTTATTCTAGTCATAAAAATACTAAAATGGTAACCAGTTAAAAGGGGTTTTAATTTTTTTCATATAAAAAATATTTTTTCTCAATCAGTAATTATAATAATTAACTTGAAATGAAAAGTATATTTTGAATTATTTATTTCAAATTATACTTGAGTTAATAAGTTTCTCCAAATGAAATACTTCCACATTGAATAGTAATTTATTATTCCTTTAAGTCATTGAATTTAAAAATCAATATTTTATATCGGTGTTCATTTATTAAAGTATTTTACACAAATTCATGATTCGTATTTAAATACTTGTTAATCGCAAACTTAGCTCATTCAATTCCACATTTTTATAAGCAATCATAACTGTAAAAAAAATTTAGGTGTAACTTTATTTTATAAATAGTTCTTTAAAAATTAAAATATTCACGCAATTTACTTAAATACACATCATAACTGTTAATAAAAATACATTGCATGAACTAAAAAAGTAAGGACATACTAAAACAATAGGATCGGTGGCTGTGAGGTAGTGTGCTCGACTTGTAAATCCAAGGATGTAGGTTCAATCCTGAATGGTGTTGATAGATTTTCTGGATGCGCAAATCGTAAGAATGCATATCATATGATTATGTGGCATGCAGAAGATCCCTTGAGTATCAATTTAGGTATGGTATACTCTCGTCAAAATTAAAATCACGACAATATTTAGCATCCGACAAGAGTTTGAATTGAATAAAATTCAAAAGTCAAAATTTGGTAGCGGGAGGAGCCACGAAAGGATGCCACCAAGGAAATGACTCCCACTCTTGGGGATTTGCCGTGTTTGCAAATGGCTTAGAGCTACCAAAATGTAGCCCAGTTGAATCAAACGAACTGAAACAATAAAAAATTATCTTATTACCGTGCACTCAATATCGATAACTTTTTATTAGATTCTTGTGTTATTCATGATAATTTTTGAGAAGCCCTCACACCCAAACCAAAGACCCATTAAATATTAAAATTTCTACCAGCGCATTAGGAGCAAAATGAATTACAGGAAAATGTTTTTCTTTATTTTCACTTAGATAATTTAATGTATCAAAAAGGTGCTTTTTATTTTTGTATGAAGTATCGAAATTTTTTAAACTCATATTTTTGTCTTAAAATGAATATAAATTTGACTCAGACTTGACATGTTTTGAAATGTATAATCAAAAGCATGAATTTACTGGATCAAAATTATTATTTACTTTTGAGAATAATTATGTTCACACAGTTTTTCTTAACTCTCATACCTGTTTTGAAATACGAAACCAGGTATTTTTTTATATCTTACAAATAAAAACAATTTTATACATACTTTTACATCTTATCTTACACATACCTTCGTACTTTTTGATTATTTATTTTTTATTTAAACAAGTTTTGTTATAAAACTTGTCTTCTGTAAAAAAAAAAGCCTCAATAAAGTTAGAGCAGAGGATTGATTGTTTTTCTGGTGGTTTTAAGCCCTTTAGGGTCGGTCTCCCTGACCTTTCTGCCAATAGCTTTCGTGCAGCTTCAAGTTACGCCACGTTAATAAATTAGGATAAGTTTCTCAAAATTTAAATACTTTAAGCGCTGTCTGTCTGTGTTGTTTAGAATTACTGTATTTACTCGAATATAAGCCGCTCTATTTTTTCAGTTTTAATACTACTGAAAATCGAGTGTAGCTTAGAATCGAAGGCAAAACATTTATTGGATGGGGAAATTGAGTTTCCACCCCTTTTTTAAAGTAATCGTTCATTTTGGGTACTTCCATGGATGACTTATTCCATTCCACAGTTTATCTCTAGAATTCAGCTTATTCTAAACATCGTTGTTTGCTCGTATTTAGATTTCTTTTCTTTTGTATTCGCTTTCTTTTAATTACCTAAACATCAAAGATATCGGTAATAGCATCAAGAGGAGTTCATTATAATATAAGTATGATAAGAGAGACAACTTTATATGCAGGAAAAAATCAAAAACTGAGCAAAAGCCACTGAAAAATTGACATGGATGAAACAAATATACGTCGATAGCGTAAGAAAAACTATATAATTTTTGCTTGAAAATGTTCAGCAACCTTTAATAATTTTTCAATTCCTACAATTAGCTCACACTCTCTATATATTTATTTATTTATCTTGGTGGAATTTTCAATCGTTAATAAAATACATTTTAAAGCACTCAATTGAGCTGCAATTTTATATACATGATTATTTTGGATGAAAAGGCAGTAATTTATTTATAATTAATAAAAATTAATTGATTAAATCTAATTATTTAAAGAATTACAAATACAGCTATGTTGGCATTATTTTTGGGACCATTTTGGTGACTTGTGTCAAAACTTGAAAAGGTTTCTCTTCTCACATTTTAGCTGAAATTTTCTATACACTATAGTTTTGGGTAAAATACGATAATTTAATTATAATTAATTAAAATTAGTTGACTGAACCTAATTATTTAAAGAATTACAGATACAGCCACGCTGTTTCATTTTTAGCGACTTGGGTCAAAACTTTAAAAGATTTTTTTTTATCACGTTTTGAAGTATTCAGTTGAACTGAAATTTTATATACACGATTGTTTTGGATGACAATACAATACTTTAATGATAATTAATAAAAATTAATTACCTCTTAATGTTGTGATTCTATCATATGTAAATACGTATTTATATTAATTGTAACTATTTAATAAAAAATAGCTAAAATAACATTTTTCTTTGTTGATCTAAGTAGAATTTGACTCAATTTTCTTTTATAAATTACTTGTTTTACATTCTTTTACAATTTTTTTTAAATGTTGCGTAACAAATTTTTTGGATAGCACGGAAGATGAGACCATTTCCGAAATCAACTGTAACAACGGAAGCGAAGAATCATTTTCGAAACATGATGCTGACGAAATGAGTAAATATAGGTTCATGCATGTATTAGAAACTATTAACATTGGTAAAGTAATTAATAATTAACTTCTTATTTATTTTTCATTATTTTTTTTTAATTTCTTAAGTATCGGTTATTAATAAACCTTTTTACACATTTTTTTTTTTTTAAAAATTCTCAAAAATGTGCAGAGAATTAGGAATTGATGACAACATTTTTCACAAAAACAATTTGAGAATTTGGGGTGTGGCTTAGAATCGAAGCCGACTTAGATTAGAGTAAATACGGTAATAAACAATAAATATATAACCGAATATGCTTGATATGCGTAGCAAACATAAGATTCTATCATTCGTCAATTTCTTTCTAATGGAATGTTATTAATTGTTGTAATCGAAGGCAAAATAATTTTTTTTTCATCAGTATGTGTATATTATGCATACCCAAAAAATGCAAACGGCAAGTAGTTTTATGAACAGTGATGTCCTTTGTACATGTAAAATACAAAGTAAAAGCTTTTGAAGCAATAAAGACTATTCAATCATGAATATTCAGTGAAAAGGTTTTAAATGTTTTGATCATTATTTATTTTGAAGTGTAGAAATTCTGGTACATTTATTAGGTGAGTCAAAAAAAATATTTTTAAAAAGTGCATAATACTTCATTTTTATTTTATAGTAATTAATATAGTCCTCACACACACTTTATGTTAAAACACATTGTATTCTTCGCCATTTAAGATATATAATTATACGAATAATGATGCATTAAAAATTTATAGCACATCGTTTGTCTTCAATTTAGTCATTATTTTAATACATTATCTGAATCAACACAAAATAAGTCTTAAAAAGGCTTTTTTCAAAATATTGTAATAGTTTTGGAAAATAATTTTTTTTAACATGATTTTTAAATAGTGCACTGTGTAAGTTATGAATGTCACAGAAAACTCAAATTCTATATACTTTGATTAAATGAAGCCATAATTATTCAGCTAGAGAAACGGTTAGTAAGCAAATATGAACAATATCTTTTTAAATATGTATATTTATTAAGTGTTTTGAAAAAATGTATGAATGATAATTACAGAAGAAAAAAAAGCTTACATTAAAAGAAAAAAAATGTTAAAGAAAAGTACCTGTATTATGTTTACCCAATCAAGAATCATCTGAAACTCACTCTTTTATCGCAATTCAATCTATCAAGTATAACTTTTAACCAATCACCACTCTAAAACAAAACAAAAAAAGAAAAAAACTGAGAAATGAAAAATTGCCAACCTGAAATATGATGAAGACTCAAAGAATGAGTGCGAAAAAAATTTTGCAGAATTTTTAAATTTTGAATCTACTGCAAAAGAGAGACAATGTTTTTTTACAATTTTGCCAGCTTTCATTTTAAAAGAGAGTACCTTGACAGTATGTCAAGGCCTGCTTAAACTTCACGATCGTTTCAGTTTCAAAGACATTTTTTAGTGCATGTGACAGATGTGGTGATTTTTAATAACGCTGTGCATTATTTGAAGCCATATGAAAAAGAAATTAGGAACAGGGATGTCATAAAATTTAATTGACAATAAACAGGAAACGATTGTTGTGTTTTTCTCATTGTGATTTATAAATAAGTTTAATAAAATCTAAAAAAGTAAAGGAACCGTTATCTCTTTATGCAATAGGAATGGATAAGGAACACTATTAAAATTACTGAAAATGAATAAAAATTTCATATATGTACTAAAAGATACAAAAGTAACTTTTTACTTATTGCTGATGCTATAATTCGGCCATTTTTAACGCTTTCAATATGTGTTTGGATTCTTGAATTTGGCAAAAATTTAATTATTATTCTTTGTTTATGCATAATTTATGCATTTTGGAATTTATCTATAGGTACGATACCTTTTTTTATTAATAAAGGATTTAGAACCTTTTCATTACATTTTGTCGGCTTTTCTCAGTTTGGCACACAAAAATGGGGGGAAATTGCTAACAACAAAAGTGGTTAAACCTTACTTTTTGTATAAAGCTGTCTATAGTCATCAATGTGTTGTTGTTTCTTACCCCACTTTATCAACAGAAACATCTAGATCAATTCCTTGAACCTGTGCATTTTTAAATAATGAAGAACTATATAGCAGGACTTGAGAGCGCAGTTGGACCTTATGGCAGCCAATACAAGCCAAGATGTGGGCAGGAGCGGTTTGGATGTCATTGTGATTTGGACAAGAATGGTAAGGAGAAAAGGAGGGAATATTATTTAAGGAGGAAATATTTTTTACCAGCTTTATTTATTATATGTAGTCTATATTATAAAATTCTCGAATGATGTGATATTTAGAAGGGAACTTGTGTGTTTGGACTTCTTAATTCCTTAGTGTACTTCGCTTATTTTAACTTTTGCAAACAATTTTTCACACCTAATGATATGATTCCGAGATATATTAGAGCATATCTTCCTGATATGCTCTCTATTTTTCTTTAAATATTTGGTTTCTTAGTTCACTTTATATGACATATGTGTGAGTCTAACATGAGAAGCTTTTTTTCTTTCAATACATCTGTACGTTTCTCATTAATCTTTGTATACATGAGTAAAATAACCTGATGTAGAAAGCAGAGAAATATTTTGTTTAAACTGTGATCATTTCAGATTACACACACCACGGGGTAAATAGATATTATTTCATAATTTATTATAAATTTAAAAAGAACATTTTTTTGTTTTGTTAAGGGATTAATATATTACTATGTTGATGTTTCAAAGACGTATTCAAATTTGGTGTGTTTTGAACATATGTTTTACATATAATTTACATTTTAAAGTATAATTGTAGATAAGCATTATATAATGGAAAATTATGTAATGAATGAAAATAAAATAACATGATAGGTATTAAAGGATTTGCAAGCACATAATTTTATACTTCATTTACCAAAATATTTGTTTCCTTCTGAATAGTAAAATTATTGGTCAGAGCTAGTAGAATTAGATAATCAATAACAAAAAAAGGTTAATCTCCTTAAAATTCAGCAAATTGTAAATATTTGATTACAGCATTAATTAAAACAAAAAACTGGATATCTAATTAATATCTGTAAATGATGAAAGATATACTTTATTAAAACTGTTCGATAAATTTGAAGAATTAATCGTTTAAAATATCTAAATAATTTAATTTTAATAATTTAACTTTTAATTACAGTAATTTAGAATCTACTGTATTATATCAATGAATGTATTTTTATTCATTTCCTACTAATAGTTCACTCTCTTCATATATATATAGTTCAAATTTTCAATCATCAATAAAATCTTTTCCATTCATCCATTCAAGTTCAAATACATTTTTTTAAAACTGTAGTGGGTGACACTTGATGTTAATACAGTTTTTAAAAATATTAATTCATTAATTAAATTGAAAAATGAATAAATAGTAATAAAAATAATACTCCAACAGCATAGATAGAAAGGAAAGACATTTGTTGTGTTCCTGTAGTGAAATGGATAGCGCGTTGGACTTCTAATTCAAAGATGATGTGTTCGAATTCAACCTGGGATGGCCTAATTTCTGAGAATATCAATTCTTTTTTACCTTACTATTTTATTATAATAATTAAATTTAATTAATGAATAAATAGTAACAAAAACAAAAAAATAGTCTAACACCCTATGTAGAAAGGAAAATGGAGAATTACAATAGAAATCGCTTTGTATTTTGTCACTTAATATTGTGATTATGTCATATGTTTATACATATTTGTATTAAATGTAACTTTTTATTAAAAAGTAACTAAAATAAAAAAATTTCTCTGTTGACCTAAGTAGGAATTGACTTAACTTTTTTTATTACTTGTTTTAATTGAAGAGATTACATTAGGTAATAAAAAAAAAAATACGAGGGCTGTGGCAAAAGTCATGGCAACTGTTTTTTTTTTCTTGAAGATACCAGTCCAGTTAGAAAATGTGACATATACAGACGAAAGGACAAAGTGTTAACTACATGTGTGGGCAATGAATAGCGCTGAAATATCGTAACACACTAATGTATTACGGTAGTATATATACAGGGCAATATGGTATTCACGGTGCAAAAGAATGACAACACAGTACACAGTACACCCCCCTTGCTACTGTATGGTATGGTAAGGCATTATTTCCAAGGGCTTCCATTAGTTCACTGTGATATTCCATCGCATTTTTCCCTCTGTTAACGGCTATTTTAATGTAAGAATGCTACTCAACACGGGTTACTTCCATCACACGACACTTACCGACTGACTGATTTCACAGCCCTTGCTGCTCTACTACCAGCTATCACAGAGCCATCTGTTCTTTTGTATACACACTATGCCTACAGAGCTTCCCCACGACACATATACTTTTGTGATCCGTTCACACATATATACAAGAAAAAAAATAGTTGCCATGACTTATGCACAAACCCTAGTATATATATCATTTTGTATTCTTAAAAAAACGCAAGAACTATATTTTATTTTTCTCTAGTGAAACTTCCAGTGTTACTAAACTAGAAATAAAACTTGAAAACATAGTTCCTCTTTTTCTCTGAAACAATATACGTGCAATTACTTCAAAAATAAAAAAAGCTATCACAGCCAAAAATAAACAACATCTAATTCCACAGGAAAAGACAGAAACAATTTTACATCGTTATCTGCAAAGCCATAAGTGCTTAAGATTTCCTGAGCATACTCAGAAATATTTTATCTATATTTTTCTTCAAACTGACTCATTAAATCTTGACAAACTATTTTTGCATAACGTCCCAAGTAACTATGCATCGATTATTAAGCTTTCTTTTTATAGGCAAAGAATGAAACCAAATCATTTTGTCTTTCCATGTGGTTCCACAACTAAAATAAATTATGGACTTCTCGTACTAAAGAATATACGTTGCAAAAAAGAAAAAAATCACTTACATATACATCAATAAAAATAAAGAATTCACGAGAATGAATACTCATTGTCGTAATATCTCCCAAACGTGTGCATCGATATAAGGAAAAGAAAATGCAATACCATTTTTATTATCGTAATACATTTTCCACGCCTTATTGATTCTTCTGATTTACGCGTTTACTTTCGGAAAAGAACCAAGACACGGAAATCTTTACTTCGATGATTTTTCTGGATTACAGTAAAGGAACCTTGGTTTTTCAAGTTCTTAGGCAAAAAAGAAAAGATTTTGTTCTATTTTATTTTTACGAAGGGATTCTATTTTATTTTTATTATCCTCTTTTTTGAGTCTTGGAAAATAAAAAGTATCGCTAAAAGGCTTAGTTTTTAAAAAAAAAATTTCGTTTGTTTAGTTTAAGTTATCACAACGATTTGTGAAATAGAGGTATCCATTCACATTTTTCATTGAGATTCATTGAGAGAAGTTGCGCAATATATATACATATATATATATTGTTTACGGAACATGAAAATACAAATCTAAGGGTTGGGTTCATTAAAAAAGTGTGTTAAATATTAAAAAAGTTCTTCAGAAAATAGCTCTTAAAATTGATTGAATGTGATTCTATTTCTAGTCATTAAAATAAATTCGCGCGCGCGCGACCTCATCTAGTATATTATTATATATTTACTTGCAACACTTTTTAGTTAATAAGCGTCATGTGATGCTTTTAACGTTTGGAGAATTGGAATGAAGCATTGCAGCAGAGAAAACGAAGTTTATTTATTACATCTGTAATATTCTGATACATTTAAGACTCTGCCTGATCGTACCTTTTCAAAATGGGATGTTTATTGTAATTAAGAGTTTTATTATAGCGCTATAGAGACTGAAATGCATAGGATATTGTAACATTATAATTACGCAATTTATTTTATGTTCGGAAAATTAAAGAGGAGATATTATTTGTAGTCTGTCATAAGCACAAGACACGCTGTTTCATAGACAATTAATTATTTTTAAAATAATATTTTTAATTTCATAGTTATGGTTCATATTAATTTGGGGAATTTAAATAATCTCATATGTAATATTTAATTTTTGAATTTTCGAGGAAATTTAAAAGTAAAACGTTACTACTTCTCCAATGTATTCCTTCAGTTACATAGGGAAAGCTTTTTATAAGCTGAACTATACGTGTGAAACCAATTGAAACATATTTAAAAATTCTTTTTTCTTATTGAAAAGTATTAATTTAAAAAAATATTCGAAAACATTAATTTAAATAATTGCTAAGCAGTGTCTTCCTCTTGTTGTATGTTTATTACTAATTGATTGTAATTCTTCATCTTTTCTCTTTCCTTTCCTCTATTTAAAATATATATTGCTTATTTTTGTTAAAATTTCCTCTCCCTTGATTAATTGTGAAAAAAAAATGTTATACATGTATTTTTGATTGCTTGTAAGATAGAATTTTTTGTCTCGTTTACATATATGTCGGAAAGTCCTGTGCAATATGCGTAGAACAGGGGTGGCCAACTTTTTTAAGAAGAGTATTATATATATATATATATATTCAGTTTCAATTAGTTAGGTATAAAATAAAAATGAGTAGCCAGAAAAATTTAATTCTAAATAATTATTAAACAGTCGGTGTACTTTCTTAATGTGAGTTTTTAATTTGTAGATTTTTTACTGAGTATTCAGTTTGTAGATTTTTTAGATTAGGATTATTTTTCGAAGATACTAACAAAATCGGGTTGTTTTAGGTGTGCCTCAGTTTTCCAGTTTTCTCCAAAATCGATACAAAAAAAGCAAAAGTGGGTTCACAAATAAGACGCATAATCAATCAGGATTGGAAAAGAACAATCTTTTTCTTGTAATCTTAAATTTAAATTATATAAATGCCTTATAGTATGGGTAAGAAAAGCTAAACCTCAAAGCTTATCTTCATTCTTGAGAATCAAGCACTCACTGGGCAGTTCATTGTTTCCTTCCAGATATAAAAAAAGTAAGCTCTCTCAATTTCTAGAATCTCAAGAATGCATTACTTTTGGAAAACGAACTCACACAACAATGTTGTCTTTACATAATAATTGCCTATTGTAATTTAATTAAGTGTATTTAAAATACATTTTGATGCTTTGTTTTGTCTGGGATAGCCACCTTTCAATAAAACAGTAAAAAATTAACAATTGTTATCTTTTAAAATTTTTTAATACGTTTTCACTTGCCACTGTGTTACAGCTCCATACTGTGGCATGCGTGCCACGGGTTGGCCACCTCTGGCGTAGAAGATACGTATATTTGTAATATGTTAATAAGTTTTAATTAAGTATCCTAACTCATTTAAGTTACTTATCAGGGTAGTAAAATGTAAGAAATATGTATGCTTAAAATATATTTGTAGAACTCAAAAAGCAAGTTTTCAGTATGGTTGTTAATGTGTTCTGATGTATCTTCAATTGTCTTGAAGAGAAAGATCGAAAATTATGTCCTTTATATTTCCAAACTTTACGACTTCAAAAAATGATGGACTAACAGTTATTTCAATAATAATTAAAAATTTCCAACCTTGTTGTATTATAAACATACTCAAAAATTTTTATGCAGTTAGTGTCACTATTATAATACCAGTAAAATGAATGAATCACAAATGAAATAATTTAGACGTGAGTGTAATTTTTTTACTCAATTAATTACTATAGTGTTACAAATACATTAATACGTTTATTATAAGGTTAATTAGTAGGCAGTATTATTAAAAAAAAAAATTTCAGGGGAAAAATTTTCAATTTTAGAAATTAACATTTATTTTTTTAGAAAAATATTTAACACTACATGGATTTAAATTAAGTAAAGCAAAATTGTTTTCTGAACTGTAACTGTGAACTAGACCAGCTATTATCAACATTATTTATAACTCGTTAAAAAATATTAAAGAGAAATCCTTGATATTAAAATCGTTGCATCCAACCTGTACTATGGTATGAGATTTGCATAAAAAAGCATGCATTTTTTTTATTGAAAACAATTATAAAATTCTCGTGCAGCACAAAGTATCCAATGGGTCTCACAAGTATTATCACACATTACAAAGGAATGAAGGAAAAAAATTATTTGAGTTTATGAAGGATTTTCATGGAGCATTGAAGTCAGAATTATAGCAAAAAGCCACAACTATCCAATAGATTCAAATATATATAGATGTAGGTAATATTATTTACATGTAAGAAATGGACTACAAAATTGTTCTCATAAAGTGTAAACTGAGTTTCCTTATTTTACCAAGAGCTTGCGATCTAAATTAGATTTCGCAATTTTCGCCGCTTTCGAAGAATAAAGAGAACTTATAAGATTAAAGACATGTTTTCTGGAAAGTAAGACTGTACTGCCTAAATAGCAATCTATGCAAAAAAATGTCTGATTTATTTTTATTAGCTTACGCCCATCACCTCTTTCTCCTGTCTTTCTAGAAAATATTCTATAATTAAATGGATTTTCTTTTATTGTTTTTTCATCGTACATTTCAATTTCTTTCTAGTTTTCAAATGAGATAAGTTTATCTCAGTTATTTCTTTATTTCAGAAACGTTCTTTTACGAAAAAAGACCAGATAAAAAGTCCCATCAGCTGATTGGCAAATTACTTAACTCTGGTTTCTCAACCCTAAGAAATCAATAATTTTTATTTATTATACTGAAATAATGAATAATCCCATTAAAGAGTTATGAATAAATATAAAATCCAAGCAACTACTTCAGTGAAAATGAAAACAATTATTTACCCTTTCGATTTAACTTTGTCAGTTGTGTATTATTTAATAGAAGGGAAATTTTCAGTAGATTTTAAGTTAATTTTTTCTTAGCAGTATGTAATCATGACAAAATAATCATTTCCTGTCTATACATAATTAGTAATATCTGTCATTTATAAATTATTAATGTGTCATTATTGTATTACATATTTATTATGTTATTAATTTGAATATAGTATAGAGAAGAACTTCAAAAGATTAATTGCTTTAAATTAACACATAGAATGCCAATAATATTATAATTTTCATCTATTATTTCCAAATATTCATATGAAATATACCTTTTTTTGCAGTCTTTAAAAAGAATTTTAAATAATATTTTTCAAGCAAAGCAGGTGCAGATTAAAATTATACAAAAATAAAGAATTGTTGAATTTTATTTCTAAACATTCATAATGTAACTATTTTACTGCAGTTCTATATATGTTATATGTTTTCTTTTCAATAACAAAACAACAGAAAAGATATATGTAAATCCCTCTGCTAATCCTCCAAAAAACAATACCATAAAAATCAAATCGACACGAAATGTATTGACTAAGCAGATAAAATATAAGAATGAAATAATTCAAATAATAGTGGCATCCATATTATGAAATAAAAAGAAATCATTATTTTGTGTAATCATTACGGGTTGGCAAAATCGAACACGATACACCTTGGCATTGAAAGAAATAAGCTTCTGATGTATTCCTTGACATAAGAGTATGCCAGTACATACTATATTGATACACACTGACAAAGTTCATCTGTACTCTTCATCCTCATACTCTCATTAGTACAGTGCTTCTCAAACTTTCAATATTCGCGACCCAATATTCAATCATCATTTTCATCTCGGCCCCCCCCACCATACAATAACATGATTTGAATTCAATAATACTATACTTTGACACTAAAGCTACAATATGACTTTAACCTCTTACATGCCACCGACGTATATAAGCGTCTCTCTCAGCCAAAACATTAATTTCCTGGACGTATATATACGTCTTTCCGAAGTACGATCTTTTCTGTGCACTTCTATCCATAAAATTATTCCGAAGGCTTTCGAATGCAATAAAAGGACCATGACAGTGCTTGAGAAGGATTTTCTTAATTCAGAGGATTGGCTTATTTATTCCTTTTCACACCTCCCCCGCCCCCCCCCAAAAAAAAACATCAAAATACGCACGTCTACGTGGAAAATGGTGGCATTGGGAAGCGAATCGTATAACTTTTAATCGGCAGTTAAGGGATATGTTATAAACCGTACAAATTATCAAGGTAAGTGTTAATACGAGCCCATGGGGTCACTGATAATTATCAAACTTGTTCTTAACTTAGTATTGTTAAATTAATTATAAAATATGTTGTATAGTACTGATACATTTATAAGTGTATTACATCAGTGTAAAAGCGTATTTTGTATTTTATTATATTAGAAAGTACTTTGTGTTTATCTTAAGCCAATTACAAATTTCTTTAAATAGTCTTTTGTTTTCGACTTTTCAACAGATTCGCGCCCCCCTCATAGAGTTATCACGTCCCCCAGTTTGAGAAACACTAGATTAGTATACGCTGGGTTAATCAAAAGCTAATCATTGAACGTAAATATTCAATAGACCACAAAGCAGAAAAATGGGTAGGCTAAAACAATATTGAATTTTTTTTTTTTTGTAAATTAATTTTTTTTTGCTATCAAAGGTCTATTTTTTAGACTACCACAAGTAAATCTTAAAGGTAAAAGGACCATTTCAAACTCTCAAGCTACAAAGACGAAATGACAGTGTTGGGTGTAGTGATAATGCGTATTTGGGGGTTTGGGAGTAGAAATCCAATCACACTTGAAATAATATAACGCCAGTTGAGGAACCTTTAAAGAGATACATAAAACAAGAATCACGAAAACTTGGACGCCGTGCAAGTCGTTAAATTCAGATGGGGCCATCAAGATTCTGTATAAAGAATCTGAATTTTTCTGAAATGGCAATGCACCATTCATCGACCGTGTAATGAACTGTTGCAAACATACGCACCTGTGCTTGTTGAAACTTAAAACATTGTTGAAGGAGATGAGCTAACACAGATTGTTATGCAAGAGATTCTTATTTTTGCATTAGGATTCTCGGTGTTACAGTGCAGTTCCTCACTTTTATGAACATAGTATGTCCCATTACGTTTGATTTTATGGCGAGGTTGGTTCAAAATTTTCATCGTTTGATTCATTACTTCTACCACTTATACATAATCCAAATCCATATCACAGGGACTTAATTTCATCCGCAGAAATATAATCCGCAATTTATATAAATCCCCTATCTTTGTATGTCAGACTCAGACACGTACTCAAATGATTTCCATTTTCTTCATCGAAGCTTCTAAACACAAAAATATAAGAAACACATTTCCAGTTCTTAAAAGAATCCCTTTCTTTGTCTTTCTATATCACTTACACGTGACCGTGACGCGACCGATGCTTGTATACTGTAATATACAGTGCTTCTCTAACTTAACAACAATGCATTTAATCTAATAATAATGTATTTTGATGCTAAAGCTATAATATGACTTTAATTATAAACCGTACAAAGCAGCAAGATAAGTATTAAATTTTGTGTATGTTACTTTTAAGTAACAGATACTTTAAGTTAAGTTACTTTTAAAAAGTAGGATAAGTATTATCTCTCTCCCTTTTCCTTTTTAATTTTTAAATTGGAACAAATTGCAAACTAATATTTACTTAAATTAAATATTTATTTTCTCAATCATCCATTTCTAAAAGTACAAATGTCATTATTAAAATAGTCTATTCTCTGTTGCTTTTTTCAATTAATGCTATTATAGCTCACACTATATATTTATTTATTTATTTATCTTTGTGGAATTTTGAATCGTTAATAAATTATATTTTAAGGCTCTCGATTGAGCTGAAATTTTATATACAAGATTATTTTGGATGACAATACGATAATTTAATTATAATTAATAAAAATTAATTGATTAAAGCTAATTATTCAAACAATTACAAATACAGCCACGTTGGCATCATTTTTGGCGACTTAGAGACCCTTTTGGCGACTTGTGTCAAAACTTGAAAAGGTTTTTTTTTTTCCCTCACATTTAAAAGCATTCAGTTGAACTGAAATTTTATATACACGATTGTTTTAGATGACAATACGATACTTTAATGATAATTAATAAAAATTAATTACCACTTAATGTTTTGATTCTGTCATATGTATATATATATTTATATTAATTGCATCTATTTAAAAAAGGTAGCTAAAATAAAAATTTTCCAAGTAGGAATTGAAATTAAAATTTTTTTTATATTATTTGTTTCTTATATCCATCTCATCTGGCATTCTTGCTGACGTCTGTGCAACCACCTGGGCAACCTATCAGACGTCTGCTCGTGTATAAATGCTGCACCTTGACATAGATTTACATAGATCTTAGCTAAATGTAGGTTTAGGCAACATTAAACCAATTTCTAGTATTAAACCTTCGTTTGAAAAACTTTGCTATGCAAGACAAGCCTACGAGATTCACTAGTAATTATTAAACTTGTTCATAAATTATAATATCAAATCAAGTACATTGCGCAGTACTGTACATTTCTAAGTAAATTATATTAATGTAAATGTGAATTTTACTTTTAATAATGTCGTAATATATTCGGCCCCTGTAGCCTAGTGATTAAAGTAACGGGCTCGTGGCCGGCGTGTCATGAATTCGAGCCTCTCTCTAGTACCGCTGAAGACCCGCCATGCAGAGGAGGCCAATGCAAGTTACATTGTGCAATATTGTGGCTTAAACGTCCTCCGTTAGTGTGGTGTGGAAGCTAGGAGAGGGAGGTGTTAGCTCAGGTATCATCCTCGTCACTTGAGCATGGTTAAAAGCAACGATGTCCGTCGTCAAAAGCCCTCGAGTAGCCGAATAGTGTTTTTCTTCCTGTTAATAAATGAATAATTTTTTTTTAAAAAAATCTTTTGTTTTAGACTTTTTGATATAATTGCACACCCAATGTATGGTTAAAATGCCCCTCTAGGGAGCTCGTCTCACAATTTGAGAATCGCTGCTGTAATAATAATCTGGGTCAAAAATATTTTAAATCTTAAGTGTATTGGATATTGCCTTCATTATGTCGTACTCTGGATGACCAGTAAAGTGTGTTAATGAGTGAGTGAATATTAACGTCACACTGTTCAGCTACACGAGGGCTTTTGGTGATGGACCTCGTAATTTTGAACCATGGTCAAGTGACAAGGACAACACCTGAGCTAGCAGCCCCTCCCCTCAAAGTGGGTTAAAAGTTTTTTTAAAGATCTTCCTTATCGTAAAACAAAGAGAAGAAATGGATAAAAATTTACATTATTTTGAGTTTTAAGACTTTTAAATTTAGTTTTTCATCTGTATAATCTTATTATTTTATATTATTAATAAAAGGCAAATTATTTGATACTGTTGATGGTCTTTAAAAGCTATTGCTTTCAATTTATTTCCTTTACAATAAAACCAAAATTTATAAATTTTACATATTTGTATTTATATATTTTTATTTTAATATGAATCTAAAATTTGACAAGAATAGATTTTAAAAGTATTTTTTAAGGATTAATAAATTAATAATAAGAAGAAAAATAATCGAAAGTTTCCTTAAATGTATTTTACGAAATTTGTGAGAGTTGTGTGCATATCTGTCTCCTAATCCATATCATTATAAAGATGCAACTCATAAAGAACAGAATATAAGCAAATATATCCTAAAGTATTATGAACAATTTACAGCGTAATTTTTATAAGATATTGATCCACAAAATATTTCATTTAAACAATATTTTAAAATGTTTTAACGAAATATAGAAGTATGAACTTCTACAAATTGTTCACACACAGAAAAAGATTAATTTCAAATTTTTTGCTTAGAGTGAAACTTTTTTTAAAAACTCAACAAATTTTTATTGACTACTCATTTTGAAGTACTGCGGGAGCTATTGAAAATGGACCTTGTAATTTTGATCCTCGGTTAAATGACGAGGACGTCGCTTGAGCTTACCCGCGCGTCACACATACCTCATTTCACACCATGTCACGCTAATGTGAGAACTTTCAGTCTCGAGTGAGTGAGTATTAACGTCACACTGTTCAGCTACACGAGGGCTTTTGGCGACGAACCACGTAATTTTGAACCATGGTCAAGTGACGTGGACGACATTTCAGCTGGCACCCCCTCTCCTAACTACCACACCACACCAACGGGAGACCGTTTCAGCTCTCGACAGATTTAACGTGCATCGCTGCCCTACACGGCGGGTCTTAAGTGGTACTGGGCTCGAACTCATGACATGCCTATTATGATCTGATATCTTGACCACTGGGCTACCGCAGCCCTCCTTTCAGTCTAGAAAAATTTAACGTGCAACAGCTTCTCTACACGGTGGGTGTTCAGTGGCACCAGGACACAAACCCAATACGAAAAAAACTGCACTGATCACGAGATCACACCCATCACACCACAAATAAATTTTTGTAAAAGTTGCATGAGCTAAAAAAGCAGATTATTGCCTAAATGAAATGGGGATGACTTTAATCTTAAGTAGAACAGCTTTAGTTTCAATAGATAAGTTTCAGTAAAAAGAATTTTAAGCATATGTTTCACACACACACAAATATGAATTGTTGCTATGAAGTGTTGATTGTTTCTTTTCGTGTGTGTGATTGTTATTCATGATCACTTATTCTGTGTTTTTTAGCACAATTGCTTGTAATATAAGCAGAATGTTAAGTTTGAAAAAAAAAATATCGTATTTTCTTATGGATGACATTAGACAAACCTTATTAATTCGGAATATTTTTACAAAACAAAAATATTTTAAATGCAAAAAAAACACACAAAGATTTAATAAGTGTAAGAAAAAAATCAATTTAAAAACTATTCATCATACAAACTTATACAAAGATATTTTTGTATTAATTGAATCTATATAATATTTTATATATATAATTTATATATATATATATATATATATATATTACAGGTTTTAGTTTCTAAAATATATATAAGAATTAGTATTTTGTTAGAATAATCAAAGCATTATCTATAACCCGTTCCAGAATTATTTTATTTCTGGATTATGGATCAAAATATGTAAACTTTTTATGCCTTTTTTCAAACGTATCTTTTTAAACATAATAGCACCATTCGTATGCAAAACTTCCCAAAAATTAATGCAAAAAAAATCTATTTAAATAAATGAATAATTTACCTGTGAAGTTGGTTTTTTGTATGGCAGAAATTCTTAGACTTTGGAGTCAATTCACATTAACTATAAATATAAAGCTTAGAACACCTAGCGTTTTTATCTTGAACTTTTAATTTGATTTATATCTTTTGCATTCACATAAATGAATATGAAATTTTTTATCAAAATTTGATCACGTATGATAAATTCGAAAACACGGTAGTGAACATAACCCAACTTCGCAATCTGGACGGTAGAGAATCTTGTTCATCTTACCTTCTTCCCTTTACTGTCTCTTTGAGCAGCAAATAATAAACTGTTTTGTTGGATTAGCTTTCTTCTGTGTAGGGGAAATGTAATCAACAAAATGTGTTTCAAACAAGCCTGAATGGAGGGTGCTCAACCGAAGGCCATCCTCTTTTAACAGAAAATTCCCCCAAGTGGTACTTCTCAATTATTCGAAACCATAAAAAGCACTTGTTAAATGATTCGGGAAAGACGGATTTTACAGTGTAAATTTTCACAGTGCCCGAGCTACACTCGGGATGATTCTGGATGGTACGTTTCGCCTGCCCGAGCTCAGCTCGGGGAAAGTCAAGAAGAGGTTAAAGAATAACAAATTTTTTATGCATTAATTAAATTTTATTTATTTATTTTACCTCAGAGTTGAGCATTAGTAAATATTAACAACTTAGTTTCTATTAGTAAGCTTTGGTTAGTATCGGCTGCACAAACAAAAAAAATTAAAAAATTCCATTTAAAATACTACAGGTTGCTTATGATTTGTCTGAATAGGCATTTTATCATATTTCTATATTTTTCGAAAGCAATGGAGCTAAATATTCAATTAAATAAAATTTACTGATTAAAACATATTAAACAGTTAAATGAATCCCGAGTACCTCACGTTGAGAGTAATATGTGTATTCACGTGATTAACGTAGAACACATTTTATACCATAATAAACTTAAATGTATGTTCTTCACAATCGCTTAGTTACATATTACAAAATATTAATTACTATGAAGAACATGCCATTAAATCTGCACTACTTTACGTTAATAGAGATCGTATTTGAATACTTTCAATCACAAGTAAGTGCATAGTAAAATTCAATCGTTTTGTAACAAGCAAAAGTTTCCATTTTTTTCTCTACTCTTGAATATCGACTGTTTTTTCGCTACAGTTACAGCATCATTATGCTGGACGGAAGGATTGGTGGCTAAAAAAGGTCCCCTGAACCATTCCCTCTGCATCATCATTTTTCATTCTTGAGTCTGTATTCATTCATGCTCCTTTCCCCAAAAGCTCGTTACCGGATTTTTTTTTCTGTGTTCCATTTCATATGAAAATCCCTAAGGAATTTCTCTAGAAATGGATTTCTTGGCAACACTACTTCTTTCCTCATAGAAAATGCTAAAGAAGTTAATACCTACTTTTTGATTCAAGAAGGTCCTCCCATTTCTTCTAAATATGGTAAAATGGAATAAAATATAGAAAAAAGTTTATAATTTTAACTATATAATACAACCGACAACAATTTAGTATCATGTGGTCTCTACTAGGATATCTGTTAATTACGCAAAAGAAAGTATTAATGTAATTTTAATTAAAAAATTACTCGTTATTATTCCAGCTTTGCCTCTGGATGATTGCTAACAAAATAATGATTCTTTAGATTCTGATCAAATAAACAAACAGATTTAATACTTAAGGTATCCGACTACGTTCGGAACCGTGATTTTGCTAAAGTGCGTAAATGGATAATATTTATGATATTTAGTGTCACTTAGATTAGAATACATGTATAAAATTGTTTTATAAGGACATTATGCCAAAAAAAATTATTTAAATACAGTATTTTGGCAAAAAATTAACTTAGAATAACCTTTTTTCCAAATGTTCTCCTTTTGTAAAAAATGATTCTATTGTTTAATATTTTTTACTAGAATTTTTGAAATGCATAACTCGGAAGTCGGTTTATCCATGTTTTACGAAAACAGAAGGGAGAAATTTTAAGAAAATACAACGATAATTATTTCAAATGGTTGTAACTCTGAAAATGTGAATTTTTCAAAAATCATACTTGAGCCTCTGTACAGAGGTCTGAGCTATATACAGGCAAAATATTATTACAATAGAAGCATTTTTTACAAAAGGAGAACATTTGGAAAAAGGTTATTCTAAGTTAATTTTTTGCCAAAATATTGTATTTAAATAATTTTTTTGTCATAATATCCTTAAAACAATTGTATACATGTATTCTAATCTAAGTGACACTAAATATCATGAAAATTATCCATTTATGCGCTTTTTTAAAATCATTGTTCAAAACGTAGTCGGATACCTTAAAAAATTAAATTTCACTTAAAACTACAATAATGACCTTCGTTTGTAACGAGAATAATTTGAAATAAAAGTTTTTTAAAAGAGCATGTTACATTTTAAAACTGTAATTAGTAAGACAAAATTCCTTTATTTGAATATTTTTCATTTATGTAGAACAGGTTATATATGTATGAGGTTGATAGTATATATACCTAATACACTGACCAGTAAAATTAAAGGATAATGAGAAAAAATATGCTTATTAAATTAATGTTGCAACCAATAGCTCAGTACTGTAATTAGTCTTGTGACGGACTCACGCGTCTTTTCTTTAACATAACATCTGGTTTCTTTGGTGGCCAAGATTAATGGCAACTCTTTTCCAACCAAATCCCAAGAAGCGAAATGGGAAAAAGAAATGCAAATAAGATAGCTTTTAAATAACGGAAGTTTCAGTAAGTGAGATAGCAATTTGGGGAATGTTATGTTTGAAAGAGATACAAGCTTGAATTGACAGCCAATCGTTAAGTTACCTGGAAAGTAAACTATTAAAACAAGGGGCATACCATTGCACGCGTGTCCAGACGTTTCCACATAAAGATTGAATCTGTTTGGATTAAGGTAGGAATGATTATTTGATATTAGGACTTGTAATATTATTAGAAGTGAGAGTAGGCGGATTAAATAATTATAACTTAGAGAAAGTGGTCTAAATTACGCGATTCGGTTTAATTATCACTGTGTGTTTGTTCATTATAGATTCTCGCTTATTTAAAATTATCCAAATTGTTAGACATTTAATAAAGACAAATTAAGAATCAAAAATATCTATTCCTTTTGCAAACCCTACAACTCTAGCTCACGCTGGCAATCAAATATAAGGTCACTAAAGGGGGATGGTATCACAGTCTTAATTAAATACAATTGAACAGAAAATTGCACATCCACACATACGTTAGTGCCAGAAATTTGCAAATTCGGTTGTTGGAAATGTGGTGCGCAATGGACACATGTTTGAATTGCGGTCCATAGTGTTGTTTAACTCTTTTATAGGCCATTTATTTCTCTTCAAATTTTCGCAGCTTTTTATGTTTTATTAACAATAAAACAATAGTATTTAAAGAAGTACATTTTATTTTGCCTAATTTTATGTTTACATTTAAATTTCGGATGTGGGAAGAGTACTTCCAAATGAACCATTCACCGTCATAAAGAAAAGTAAATTTAATGTGATTATTTGTCATGAAATGATAAGAAGCACGTTGGACTGTACAAAGGGACATCACATTTTGCACACATGTAGCAGGTCCTCTTTTCTTGTCACTCTTTGGCGTTTTTCACACTAGCTATGCGCACACATCACCTATAACTATTCACTTCTTTAATTGAAAGCTATTAAGAAGTCCTTTCCTTTTTCTTGAGGAATATTTTATAAACTGATGACTTAGTGCTATACGTCTTTGTTCAAATGGAAAAGTGGTGCCATAGGTAACTGCCTAACGTACTAAATGTTCTAATATAAGACCAATAGCAAGGTCAATATCATAATGAATTTTGTGCTTTCCACAGGGGCATTTTGTAAGATCATGTAGATGGGAAGTAATCTTCCTAAAGCCCACGAAAGGGTTCAAGTCATTGTGGTTTTTGAGAATGATCCATATTCATTAGTTATGGCTGAAAGGCATCAATTAAGAGAAGCTTAAAAGTGGAGAATAATTGATATAATCGAGGGAGGTCAATTTCAAATGGAGGCCACCCAAGATTTGGATATCCCTCTAAGTGTCATAACAAGAGCTTGGAGATACTTTCTAAGCACCGGATTAGTTTTCAGGCAGCGTGGTCAAGGTCGACAAAGAGCAACAGATACGACCGAAGACCATTTTCTGATTATGTCTGCTCGAAGAAACTACGAAACAAGTGTAAGATACTTGGTTTAGACCTTTAATATACCACAGGAACTGGATTAAACCATTCTACTGCTGCACAAAAACTTAACAAAGTTGGTCTGTATGCAAGAAAACCAATAGATTGTGTCCCACTTACTCCAGTTACCCGATTGGACGGTTAAAGTATCATCATTATCCTGTTTAAAGCACCCAAGAATTGTATACTGACGAGACCAGATATAGTCTGAACACCGATTCTAGGCATGTTTTGATCAGGAGAGATGAAGGAACAAACAACTTACCTTTTCCAGTCCGTGAAATATCTCGTTTCCCGTACCATGGCTTAAAGGTTTCAGGAGGAATCATGATAAATGGCCATACTGAGCTGTATATATTTCAAGTGGATACTGTAATCACTCGAAAACATGAAGACGAGGTACTGGAGCGCCAAGTTAGACTACTTAAAGGTTCTGTACAATACTTTGCTTCGATCTCATACTTCAGAATACTTGAAAACAGAAGTTATCCCTCGAATGGATTGGCCACCTAAATCACCCGACTTCAACCCAAGTAGGCATATGTAGGACGCTTTAAGACGCCGAATTTCTGCAGATCAAATTCCTCCCTGTACCCTCCAGGAATTGAAAAATGCACTTATAGAAGAGTAGCTTGCAATTCTACTAGATTTGATCAAATATTTGTTAAAATCTATGAAATCAAAATGTGAAATATTCAAATTTGTCCAAGATGACCAGACATCATATTAAGGAATACGTTTTCTACAAGATGTGACTTCATATTTTTGTCATTTTCCAGTTTCTATTAACTTAGTTTTAATTTCAATGTTTTGTGAATAATCAAACGTCAAACCTTTTACTTTGTGTTAACTAATTTTTTTGAACAAATTGCTAATAATAATTTTTCATTAAGCATTAGTTACATTTTATTCCTTTCAGTATCTTTTAATTCTGATTACCAGTGTGTTGCAATCCTTTATTTTTTATGTTAATGTTGGTTTATTTTTTCACATAAATCCAGTTATAACATTTAATTATTGTTTCATTTTTAATTATTTCCTTATTTATCACGATTGTAGCTCTTCTAGTCTGATACATCGTTATTTTACGTTTCAAGCATTTAATTTCTTTATACTAAAAATATTAAAAAGAGCTCTATTTTTACTCTTTCTTCAATATTTTTCCATTTGACTTTTACATATAAATTATAAAGAAAAAAATTATATTATGGAACCCTTTCGCATCAAATGTATTATTTCAGGTTAAGTTCAATCTCTAGTAATTTAAACTAAGGGATTACGTTGAAAAAGCTTATGACAATTTAAGATTATGTATCTATTATATCCCAAAGTCAATATCCAAAACTACATGTGTTTAAAACTTTACAATGATTTAAGTTATGAAAACAATGAATTCTGCTTGATTGTAGTAATAATAAAATATTATATTATGTTTCTTTTTTTATATTTATGTTTTCTAAATTTTTTGAAAGTAACTTACGTTAAATCACATTTCCTCATAATTCTCTCGTCGCAACATACTTAATAGATATCTACAACGGTATTTACTTTTAATATATTTCACAAAAGAAAATATTTTTCTAAGTGGCTTGCTGACTGCTGTTTAACTTATTCCATTTCGCCCCAACTGCAAGATATTACATAAGAATACTTCTAAACACTTACTGAATAAATAATAATATACTTCAATCTTCTTGTCACACACAAAAATTCCCCCACTTACCTATTAACTAAATATACGCGTTGTGTGCAGTTACAGAATCAGTACACAATTTCTTGATTAAAGGGTTATTGATAAAAGAATGTCCATTCTGCCATTTTTCTGCATCATCAATTTTCATCCGAATTCCTTTCCCTTACCAAATCAGTTATTAGATACAACTATTTGCTCTTTTCGCACAAAAATCTCAAAGGAATTGCTTCTGTATGAATTTCTCACAAAGCAGTTTTCTTTCAAAAATACTAAAGTCAGTGGTAGTAGCTACATATTAGTTCAAGGAACTGCTGTATCTACGAACTTTCAATGCCAAAACATTGAATATTTTTCACGTATATAATTAAGTTGTTTCATTTATTATTATTCATTGTATTACTTTTTTTGAATATTCTTCATAGGTATAGTTCTGGTAAGGACGAAATTTTTAATTTAAAATTCGTCAGGTTCTTGTTTTGATGCTTGTTGTTTAGTAGAAAGAAAGGGGAAAATCTGATTTTTATAAATTTACGCCATTACAATTAAAGCATTTTATTCCGATGTTTACTTATAGATTATTAATATGTATGACTTTGTTTCCAAATCAGCTTTAAATTAAACTCACAATTTCAAAGCTTTATTTTAAAATCATACAGGTATTATAATTTATTTTACTTCTACCGATCTATACTAAACTACGGAAGTTTATATATAAAATGAAAGAGACTAAGGAATAAAATTTAAGTCCTATGTCATAAAATATATAACCGTATGTTGATTGTTTTAAATAAGATTAGAACAAAACATTTTTTTAAATTGATATAAATCAAATGTTAAATTCAAATTTAAGCAATATTAAATAAATACAGCATGAATCTATATTTTTATAGTTATTTTTTCAACAGAAATTAGAAAAAACATTTCGAAATTTCTTGTATAATTTCTAAATTTTATATTTAAGAAGAGATCAAGCAAATTAAAACGAAGAATTTTTTATATATATAATTATACCTCTAAAGTCAATATTTATAAACGCACACATCTTACAACTTGATTAAGAATTTTTTTCATGGTGAAACTGTTACTTCTTACAAACTCTAGTAAAAGCGATTATTTTTCATATTAACTACATGGAAACATAATAAATTACTCGTTCTCACTAACTGTGCATTTTTCGTCCAGGGTTTTTCCCCCCAAAATAAATCGATTATGTTTATTTTGCCTTTTTTTTCTATCTTAGGAATATTATATTGTGCTGATTCTCTCTTAAAACTCGTATTTGAGACTTTCTTTTTTATTCTTTGTTTCATGAAGTATGAGTTGATGCAAATATTTAACTGTCCTAACTAGATAGAATAAATCAAAACATAATATTTTTTACTTAAAAATGCATTGGCAAAGCGTAAATTTATCCTTGAGAGCTTCATTACAAGTATCTATATGTTGAAGAAAGTTAGGAAATGTAACGTATCCGGTTTATGATAACTAATCTCAAATACATATTTACCTTTTCTACTCTGTTTGCATTCTAAAATCATTCACACATATCTTTATTTAACACTAGAAAGAAATGAAAATTAGTATATTGCCCAAAAGCAGTCAAAATGACTGTATTGTGAAAAAATGATTAATGTGTAAAAAAATTTGTTTAAAATTAACTTTTAATATTTTTCATATTATTTACAGTCATATAACAAATTATTAGTAAATATTAACATTAAAAAAATTTACTTCACTTGGAAAAAATATATATTCTAAAAAGTCCTAAGAAACTGTGCATTATATATGTAATTGTTTTTCTAAATGTAATTAAAAAGCAGTCAAAATAGCTTCAATGACTTGGCAATCTAGTGTTAAAAGAATGATCTCAAAGGATATGCAATATGAAACAATAAGGACATGTACAATGAGACTTCGGATGTAATCTACGCAAAATGTACATTTAATGCACCTCTAAAAATTCAACCCAGTTTTTCTATATCTTATTATTATATTATCATTTAATTTTATAACATGAAAATAATAACTGAAATTATTTTTAAAATCATTTAGATCAATAAATAAATTACATCTCAAAACAAGTATTTTGAATGAAAATTATAACCATCTCCATGAAATCTTTTTTATTTTTAAACTAAAGAATTTACAAAAGGCAAATTTTAACTAAATTTGTTGGAGTTTTACTTTGTAATACTTTTCAAGATAATTGTTAAAAATTGAAAATTGCATCAGAATTCTTCCATTCAAATGATGAAAAAAATGGCTTATCTTAGTTGAGGCGTTCGTGGAAAATTATTTGTGAAACACTACATATGTTCGAAATATCGACACACTGGCTTATATGATTTTTGAAGTATTTTCAAAAGTAAACATTTTGCAGCCTTTTAATGTAGACGTCGAATCTTTTGGAGAAAAGCAATGAAGATTTTTTTGATTGCCTCTTAACCAAACAAGAACTTTTGATCTATCCATTATTATACAGTCACAAAAATGATTAATAACAATTGGAAGCACAATGCGGACAATGTAACTACTCACTCATCTTGATGTGGGGTTGAGGAGTCAAAGCGACTTGGCTTTTTTGGAATTTTAACACATCCGCCCTATTCTCCTGATTACGTCCAAAGCGATTTTTTCTGTTGCAAGGAACAAATAAATAAGATGAATGAGTAAAATGATGATGAAGATACTTAATAATCTACAAAAAACACTACAAAAAGAATGAACTATCACATAAAGAAATACAAACAAACGGGACATCATGTGGTAGAATTGTAAAAAATCATATCAAAATATAAATTTTAGAAATTATCTGAGAAAACATTTCAAAAAAATTATATGTGTGTACTTAGGTACACAGGAAAAAAGTTATACTTCTTTGGCGTACCAGATTAAAATCTTTCTAAAAGCCTTGAACAGGGCAAACTGGGCCAAGGAAAAAAGGCGGTCAAGAGCAGAGTTGAACGATACAACCTTAAGTCAATCAGACCAGCCAAACCCGAGATAATCACGATTTAAATAAATTTAAACTGCCTCGCACAGAGACAACAGGACCAATAACATTGGGCTTTTTCGGCAGACTGTATCTGGAGATGAGGTGAACTGAATGTGACACCTGAGACCTCATATTGAATGTCTTCGTGGGAATAATCGTTCCTGAAAAAATTAACACATCCGCCTGAAGAGCCCCCGAGTTATGGTCATTTTAAAATAATTAAAACATTTAAAACAATTAAATAAAATAGAAGCAGAACACTCAGCAACTCTAAACTTGGTCTGGTTGTGGGGAAACACAAGAGGAATCCATTCGAACCGGTCCGGAGTCTATAGTTGCAAATGGGTCGGCACTAGCTCGGAAAGGAAAATGAAACTAACTCCCCCCGGGGGTACAACTGTGACGTAAAGTCACATACATCCAACAATACACAGAGTAGTAAGTGATCCCAAAGTTTCATCCTTCTATCTCTGTAATATCATTACGTCATCAAAAGATCAAACCCCATAGGAAAAGCATGGGGATTCTAATTTTAGTGATAACGCCCCCCCCTAAGCCCACTATCTACACACGAGTTATAACAGATGACACAGCTCAACAAGGAGAACCTATGATCCGAGTCTCATTAACAAAGCTCAAAAATCCTTGGAGCTATGAGGAATTTAAAAAGAAATTAAAACTTTAAATAATTTTAAAATGTTAAATATGGATGAAGAAATGGGGCTATGGTTCTGAAAAAAATATATCCAGGATGCTCATAGGGAAACAACTGAATCCTACCCGTGCGGTCGACCAAGGCGACATAGCCCTGTAGGGGGGGAGCATCAGAAGGGACCAATTCCACGTAAAGCTCACACTAATACGAAAACATGGAGGACCTCCAAAAGTCAAGTCCCAAGCTCAATTCCTTAGGGGGTGAAATTTTTTCCACTCCCCATAGGATTAACATGGGAGCATGATATTTTAGTGCTTAAGCCCTCCTCTTGCCAGCACAATGGGAATGAAATAGATGACTGGAAGGGTATCAATGAGTGGAACAGTTGGTTCAAATCTCAAGTCCGAGACTAGAACAGGAGCCAAGATATTGTGAATTTAAATAAATTTAAAAAGTTTTAAAAAATTAGAAACTGTGGAAGAAATAGCCCTATGAACATGAAATAATAACAACTGGAAGAGTAGATTAAGAGGGATTGAATGAGCCAGGTCCGAATAGAGTGCCAGACTCGGGTGCCGAGATATTGGCCAAAAAGCTGTGGAGGTGGAAATGCACAGATATGCGTCCCAACATATATGGTTTATAACAATAGTTATTACGATCCCCCAAATATCAGTTTCCTAACACCAAAAAGTGGCATGTTAAAATATTAGACAACGGTGTGCGTGCACATCGGTGCCGTGACGGTATGCGCGCGCATTCGTGACGGTGTGTGTCACATCCGTGACGGTTTTGCGTCACATTCGTGATGATTTTGTGTAACATCCGTGACGGTTTTGCGTCACAAACGTGATGATGTGCCCGCGCATAGTAAAAATTTACCCTCATCCTTTTTCCCAAACGCGCAATAAGAAGTATAACTTCAAAAATATTTGTGAAATGTTTATATTGTCATCACCCATGGTTTCAACGTGCAGAATTATTAATCTTCCCTTTTTCACTGCATCAGACATTCAAATATACGCTTCCTTTTATTAATACAGATAAAACGGATAAGTAAATGTATTTGAGTTCCAGACATTCTTACCTCTTTGCAATTCTGTATTATTACTAAGAAATGAGTTCATTGCGTTTCTCTTAATCACGTTTCCATTTTGTGTACTATTACAAACATCCATTGAGAAGTATCTTTTTGAATCAAAAAAGTATCCTTTTGAACAGTATTGTCATCAGTATCACATTCAAACTTTTGTGACTTCCTTGTATTTATTTCCTCCTTAGCTCTCTTCACTTCACTATTCAAAAATTACCTTTTCTGCTCATTCAATGGTAGTAATAATGTTACTCATTTTCCCCTTTTAAGAAGATTTTTATTATGAGTAAAATAGAAAACACTTTTGTGTGCATGTAACTTATGATATCCAACACACATTTACGATTGAAGCTGTTTTAGCAATTAAAGTAGCAACTAATTGCATAATGAAGACTTTTTCGAGAACGCTTTCCGAAAACTATGATAGTAATGCTTATAATACGGAACTTTTAGTATTTTGATCATTTAATATAAAATTATGTAATCAAATGGTTTTCAACTTTTTTCCTGACACATTTCATTTTCTGACGGAATTTACAAATGAGAGGAATTTTCTTTCTCGAAGTCAATCTCTTGAGAAACATTTTTTTACGAAAAAGATAAAAATTCTCAATACTTAGGAGGCACGGTATTATAATCGCAGCCGACTAAAGGGTTTAATTTATGAACCTAATGTAACGGTGCGGCTTTTCTCATGCCCTGAGTCGAACAGAGCAAGAAAACTGTAGACCTTTTTCAATGGCTATTCATTTTTTCAATCTCTCTAACATGTGGTCACGTCACGAGTGTATGAAAAGGAGTGTCTGCTATTGTATTGTAAGGACGAAATGCCAATGATTCTATTCTCAGTGTCGGAGTGGCAGTTGGATTTTTAGACCCTTCATATGGTTTGCGATTTTCGATGACGTGAAGATCACAGTTCATACAGGCTTTTGTCCCAGAAAAACCAATGGTGGTTGAGACCAAGACTAAGGGTTTGGGTACAAATCCGTGTCCCTACCAATCATAAATTTTAGGGGTTGTGAGAGAGCACCCCAAAGGGTCTAAAAAGAAGAATGAGAAGGAACAGAGTGTCGAGGTTCTAAACCTGCGAAATGCTGCTAGGCAGGATAAGACCAGAGACAGGCTCTGTGATCGGAACTTGGTGATTAGAGGGACAGCTGCGAGGCGCTCCACTACTTTCATTCCACTATTTTGGTGGAAAGTAGACATTATGATATCCAGTTGCAGACCCTTGAGAACAATACCAACAGTTGACGATACCCAATATATGATGACTAGACATGCAAAAAATATAACTTATAGATACAATAGAACGTGTGTAAATTCTGCGTTAACTATTTGTAAAGGAATAATTTTTTACTATAACTGTGTGATCCTTCTTGTTACACAGAAGTTAAGTAAACATGGGAACACAACATTACAGCTGGATAACTAAAGATAAAAGTAGTTCTTTCGGCAGTAATTTAAAAGTACGTGTATTCTTAAAGTTATTTTTCTGTTGCCTGTCTTATTTTTAAGCGAATGCTATGAATCAAGTTTTTTACTATATTTATAATCTATTTCACCTCAAGTGAAACTAAAATAATGGTTTTTGGACAAATTTAAATGTGAACTGAAAAATACTAAGTATAAAAATAATTCATATATAAATACACTTATATATAGCACACTCAATTCTTTTGAAATTCAATAAATTTGTACCTCCTCTTACACCATTTTGATCAATGGATAATTTCAGTTTATCCGCTTGTTTTAAAGAGTACATTTTCTTTCTGTTGTGAGATATTAGAAACAATTACCAAACAATTTCTTAAGCAATGACGAGACTGCATTTAGTTAAAGTTCCACGTGAATATTTTGTGATCCTTTATTATAAACAAATGCGAAAGATAATTTTCATACAAACATGTTTCTCAATCAATAAAATTGAAATAAAAATTTATAAAATACAAAGCATAACTGCAAAACTCTATATTTTTAAGTGAAATAATATCAATTCTAACAAAATTATATAATGTTTCCTCAGTAGCTATAAAAAATCATTTTAGTAATTAATTTATATGATTATGAGTAAATATTAACGTCGCGCTGTTCAGCTACACGAGGGCTTTTTGGCGAAGGAACACGTAATTTTGAACCATGGTCAAATGACGTTGATGACACCTGTGCTGGCACCCCCTCTCCTAACTACCACACCAACGGGAGGACGTTTCAGCTCTCGACTGATTTAATGAGCATCGCTGCCCAACACGGCAGGTCTTTAATGGTACTGGGCTCGAATTCATGACAATGCCCGCCATGATTCGATACCTTGACCACTGGGCTACCGCAACCCTCTTCTATAATTATGAAATTTTTGCTTCAATCAAATAACGCTATTATGAAGCTTAAATTTAGGATTGTATTATGTGTTAAAATGTAGCATAACAGAATTCGGAATTTCTTGAAAATCTGTGCAATTTAGAGAACATAATATGATCCTTGTTAAAAAAGTTATTATGGAAATTAGCAATATATATCTAAATTGATTATAATGAACTGAAAGGATAGTATTTTACCTCCTATACAAAATATATAAATATTACTTTTCCAATGAAAAAAATTTAGAGATCATGTACTTTACCATGGCCTATATGGAAACCCTCTCGTTTTTCAAAACTTCAATTTCCTATTGTATTTAATTTTTGCGGAATATCAAAAATCAAGTATCACATTTCCCGTCATCAAACAGTAGTCAAAAATAATTTCTTGGCTTCAGTAATATTTTCCACCAGTAATTCTAATTAAAGTCTAACTTAAAAATAAAATATTTTATTTCCTTTTGTCCATTTTGTTTATTTAAACATATTTCGATTTTTTTTTTGAGAAAAATTTGTCAGTTATTCCCATTTGCTTTCAGCCATTTTCTAATTTTCTTTACTTTTGCACATGAATATTGTTTTAAATTTTCATCAATCAGCATGATTCAATTGTATGTGTACTTTTTTGTATTCCTTATTATTTAACTCCAAATAGAACTCTGTTTTTTATTTTATTTGCTCACAAAAATATTGAATGCATACATATGTATGTAAAACATTATTTTTTGAAAAAATTCTGGGCGGATGTAATTTTAATGTCAAATGTCATTACAGTTTGTTTGCATTTCATTTTTATGACACTATTTTATAAATACATGTATATATTAATCCACTTGAGAGTAAAAATCTAGGAATCTAAAATTTTACAGGGATATTTTAAAAAGTTATAGAACACTTATATAGTTAATTAGAATTTATAAATCTAAAATCATATTTAGTTTAAAATGTTATATTCTATTATATATACTAGTACTACCCCACTTCCATTTTATCGTAAATAAATAATTGAGAAACTGTTTTGTATTAATCCAGAAGAGTGCCCTTAAGTATGTATTGGTTTTGTATCCTTTATATTATCATGATTAATATATATATATCTTCAAGTTATTTAACTTACTTTCTATTAACTTTCACTTTTGTGGATACATTTTAACAGTATTCCTTTCAAAGAAAAATTAAGGATATTGTAGTGATTTTGTGACGGGCTCACGCGTCTTTTCTTTAACATAACCTCTGGGTTCTTTGACGGCAAAGATTAATGGCAACTCTTTTCCAACCAAAATCCAAGAAGCAAAATGCAAATAAGAAGTTTCAGTAAGCAGAATGGAAATTTAGGGAAAGTTATGTTTGGAAGAGATACGAGCGTGAATTGACAGCCTATCGTAAAGTTACCGGGATACCCAGCTATTGCTACAAGGTGCATACCATTGCACGCTCGGCCAGACGTTTCCGTACAGTGATTGAATCTTAGTTTGGATTAAGGTAGGACTGATTATTTGATATTAGGACTTATAATATTATCAGAAGTGAGAGTAGGCGGATAATATAATCATTTAGATAAAGTGGTCTAAGTTACGTGATTCGATTTAACTATCACTGTGTGTTTGGTTCATTATAGATTCTCGCTTATATAAATGTATCTAAATTGTTAGGCGTTTAAGTTATATTCTTAATAAAGTCATATTAAGAATTTAAAATGTCTGTTCATTTTGAGAATCCCACACCTCTAGCTCACGCTGACAATCAAAGATATGGTCACTATAGGGGAAGGGCATATCACAATTTTCTTACCATAAACTTCTTCGAAAGCTTCTTAAAAATTCAAAATAAGAACACATATCCTAGATTAGTTTGTCGTTTGTATAAAATGTTTAATTTTAGTCAGCTAAATAAAAGGAACAACTGAAAAAGTGAAACACTATCAAACAAATTCTAAAAGAGTAATGTCACAAGCTTAACTCGTTAAATATTTTAAATTTACTACTCCTTAATTTAATCCTTACTAAAGCAGAAAACTTCATTGAGAGCTTCTTTTGAAAATGTTTCCTATTTCAAGCACATTCGAGATTTAATAAAATTCTCGCGCCATCTTTCTTTTTTTCTTTCTTACTACCTCGTATTCTTTAATCGTATCTATTTGGACCTCGTATATGTTTATGCTCTGCTACAAAAACCAATTTAAATGCATTTGAAGATGCCTCCTTTCACGACAAAATGAAATTTGAAATAAATTCCAACAGCATGATGGCATGTCAGGTGTGATAAAAATTCCATTTGCGTCCCCTGAGTGGTGTTATCAAAAAATGGAAAGTAACTTTGTTACCTCTCTTTTGTTGTTGGAGCAAAATATTTCGATATTTTTAGGAAGTGATAAATAAGAAAAACTTCATCATGCTGCACTGAATTAAAAAAAGACGCTTAACAGCATGTCATTTTTTTTATTTCTGCTTTATATTTTGTAAAACCTCAATATTTGTAATGTTTGCATGAAAAAAAATACTTATAATAATTTGTACGACTTTTAAGAATTTCGATATTTGTATCAACTTTCAAGAAACTTAGTGCACAAATTATCTCGTGTTCAAGCGTTTTCTAATGACTTGTTTTATATAAATAGCAATCTAAGATTAATGTTAGACAATCATTAAATCAGAAAAGAAAAAGAAAAGATTAGTTTGCTTGAATAACGTTTCATAAAGTTTCTTCTTTAAAACAGCTTGAGGTATCATTCAATAAAAAAAAAAGATATTGTGCTAATTTTGCAAGGCTTTGACAAATTGAGCAATGATTTATAATCCTAAAAATAGATAGAATTTTGAACTTTTATTAGTGGAATAAAAATGGAACTTGTTTATACTTAAGTATTAAGTTATGAAGTGCATTGTATTTAAAAAATTTTCTCATACAATTACGAAACCATCGGAAACAAAAACAATGGATTGATTTTGTTTTAAAATTCAACAATGGTAATGTATTCTCTATTTCCTATATTCTTTGTACCATCTGTGGCGTCCCATGCCGAGTACTTTTCAGGGTTATTTTGATCCTTGGGAACAAAAAAAATTCCGCTGGTGCCAAATCGGGACTAGGGAAGCATTGCCACACCCACTTTTGCCAACAACTCGAAAACAATTAACGTGGTGTGGGTTCACTCGGTGCCATGATGCACGACCCAGTTGTCGCGTAGACATTCTTCATTTGAAGATCCTCCGTTAAAATTCGATGAATGATTGCTTTTGGTATATTCACTCTCCTCTGCAATCATCCAAACACTTAATCATCTGTCCTTGTCCAAAACTAGACGCATGTCAAGGCCGTCTCACACGTACATTTTTGGTGCAACTTTTTGGACCAATTTTTCGTCCCATCTGAGGGTGAAGGGTTGCTTTAAAAACACGACAGGCTCTGACGTCAGCCACGCACTATATCCACATTGAAAAATTGTTCGCCGATTTTTCTACTACGGCAAATAAACATTCCAAAATTATTTCTTTTATTTCGCTCGCACTTTTTTTGATTGTCGTAAACAGAAATGGAGCTCCATTCTATTTAAAATATTATACATTATTAAAATATTATACGCCATATCTGATGTGTTTGACGAAATCGAAGCCGCCATCTTGTTTATGACGTAGGGCACCGAAGAACCCCATTGGCTGGAATATCAAGCAACTTTTATTTGAAACAACTTTTTGAGCTCACTGGAAAAAGTTGTTTGAAAGCCGTTGCTATGGCAACTAAGTAAAAATAGCACAAATTGAACGAAAAATTGCTCGTAACGTGTACATGTGATACGGTCTTTATGCACCGAGTCGTGCTTTTGTGATGTCAATGGGTGGCTCGAGTGGTTGTCGTTGATAATAGACCTCCGACCTCCCGGGAATCTCTTGTGTCTCATGAAAGTTTGGCTATGTTTCATTATCCCTTTACTGTAGGCTTTTCGAGCGTCTACGCCCTATTTTTACCTAGTTTCACACAAAACTCGATTGCAAAACGCTGCTATAAAAACTACTCCATATTTTCGATCTACGAAGGTACAGTAAATGCCTCTGCGTGAAGTGTTACCCTGCCTCAACAACTGTCCAGAGACGACTGACACCGGTCTCGTTTCGAAGCTTACATCTCTCACTAAGTGTTCAGCCCGAAACTCCACCCCTCCAGCCAGCGTTTTCAACTACAAAAAAATCGTTCAGGGAACTTTCGGGATAGACCTTGCATAAACTATCCATTAAAAAAATTCGTAAATAATAATTCAAAAGGTATTAATTAAATATTTTTAATTAAAACTGAAATTAATCTATTTTTGTAACTCTTCCGAATTTAAAAAAAAAATTGTTACTAAACTTTAAATACAAACATACTCTTTATTTACAATAGTTAAGCAAGCTATATTCGTTCAATCGTGATAGTTATAAATAGAATTTCAGAAATTGTTCAATCTCTTTTGACATTTGATCTGACAATTTTTAATACCATGTTTTAAGAAACTACCAACGGGTAACTTAAAAGATTCATTTTCTTAAACCAAATTTCTTTTAACAAATGGTTGAAATAGTATCAATCCATTCAAAGAAGGATTTGCAAAATTTTATTTACATATTAATATGTTTTTTGTTTTTTTTACTTAGCATTAGTAGCTATAAATGTACTAAAAGTAAAATGTCAAATATATTTAAAATCACCTTTTCACATAACATAAAAAATGAAATTTAGAGAATTTGTTTTAATAATATATAACTCCTAAAACTTCACGAGTCTTAAAATATAACGTTTTCTTAAAATAAGATTGTTAAAGAACAATGATTAACTTCTTGATTTTAATTGCATTATTTTTAATGATTTAATCATGTCAAAGAAATAATTTTTCAATCGAAACATTTGAAACACATTCAAGCAATCACATCTGATGATAAGACACTCAAATGCATGTTAAATCAATTAAAACAGCGTTTCTGAAACTGTGGGGGCACGTCCTCCAAGTAGGGCGTGATAACCCTACATGAGGGAGGCGGACTTACCGAAAATAAAAGATAATCTAAAAAATTATTAATTGAAAGGAAGCAGAACAAAATATATATTCTAACATGATAAAAAATAAAATACACGTACACGCTGATATAATACTTACAAATGTATTAGCACTGCCCAATGTATTTGGTAATTAATTTATCAAATACATACTATCGTAATATTTATCCTGTTAACTTCTAAACTAACATAGTAATTATCCTAGTATTTAAAAGTAACTTTCATAAAATATATTTTTCTTAAAGGTAACATAAACGAAGTTTAATACCTATGTTTATAGTTATTAAAGAACAGTGGCCGAGTGGTAGTGTAATGCGCTTCCACGCCATAGGTTGAAGGTTGAAATCGCAAGCTGGGCAAGATCGACTCAGCCATCCATCCCTTCAGTGAGTCGATAAATGAGTACAAAGCTTTCTTGGGAACTGAACACTTGAGGTTTCACGTCAAACTGAGACCACTTGGCAAAAACATCTACACATGCACCTCAGCGCCTAAAGTCACGAAAACTAAGATTGGCACAATAGGCCTTATCTCTCATGGATTGTTGCGCCACTGAGTTCAGTTTTACACACTATGGGCCATTAAAATTGCTTTATCAGGAAGAAATTCAGATAACAAAATGAAATTTATTGGACGAAATATATTATACTGGAAATAACAAGTGATTAAATTTTCAAGAAATTTGGGTACATAGATCCTGAGAAATTAGTACCCAGAACAACCACTTCTGGCAGTAATAACAGCACTTATATGCCTGGGAATCGAATCAAACAGAGATTGGATGGCATGTACAGGTACAGATGCCCAAGCAGCTTCAACACGATGCGACAGCTCATCAACCGTAGAAACTGACGGATGGTGAGGATCCAGTCATTAGGCAACCATGGACCAGACGTTTTCTATTGGCAAGAGATCTGATGATCGTGCAGGCCAAGGCAACTGCAGGACATTTTCCGTATCACGGAAAGTCCGTACGATGCCGGTAACATGTGATTCTGCATTATCCTGCTGAAACATAGGATTTGGCAGGGCTCGAATAAAGAGTAGAGTCACGGGTCGGAACACAGCAGAAATGCAATGTGCACTGTTCAAAGTACCGTCGATGCGAATAAGAGGTGACCGATACGTGTATTCAATAGCACCCCATACCAACAAGCCAGGTGATGGGTCAGTATGACGATGACTAATACACACTGCCAATGTGCATTCACCATGATGCCGCTGTAGAGTTTCTCAACTCCTCACTCTTATAAGCTTTTCATTGCGATTTGCGCGTACACGAGACCTCCAGCAATTGCGAGTAGTGCTTACTCGCGCAGACACCTAAGATGCAATCTGCGCATACGTTAGCACTTTAACTACATCGACCCCGTGCATGCATTCCGATTTCGCACTCCACTGGCAGCACATGCGTCCCTCCGAGAGCAGTTACCAAACTATGTGAATAAAAGCAAGTACTAATCTGAAATCATCTCCTCGTTCATTAATCATACACACCGCCAAACATAGATGAGACGATCTTGATGCTGTAAACAGCATCTGTATTCTTCCGAAAAAATGACGCCTCGTCATTCGTGCATCCAGGTTCGTCGTTGATCACACCAATGAAGACACTCCTGTCTCTGTTGCAGCGTCAAGGATAGCCGCAGAAATGGTCTTTGAGCTAAACGTCCATGCTGCAAACATGTCCAACTATTCGTGCAGACACTTATTGTCTTGCAAACGACCCCTGTTATTGATTTAGGGCTCCTGACGTGGCTGCATGATCCATTAACGCAATGCGGGTAACATGCCTGTCTTCTCGGCTGCTAGTGATAGAGTGTCGTTGAGATCCAGCACGGCGTTCCGTATTACCATCCTGAACTCATCGATTCCATATTCTGCTAATAGTCATTGGATCTCGACCGACGCCAGCAACAATAATGCGATTCGATGAACCGCAATCTCGGTACGCTACAATTGGACCTTTATCAAAGTCAGAAACAATCTGGTATGCATTTTTGCTTCTTACACGAGGCATCATAACAACTTTTCTTCAGGCAACAACGTGGGCTGCGGTAGCCCAGTGGTTAAGGTATCGGACCATGGCAGGCATGTCATGAGTTCGAGCCCCGTACCACTAAAGACCCGCCGTGTAGGGCAGCGATGCACGTTAAATCTGTCGAGAGCTGAAACGTCCTCCCGTTGGTGTGGTGTGGTAGTTAGGAGAGGGGGGTGCCAGCTCAGGTGTCGTCCACGTCACTTGACCATGGTTCAAAATTACGTGGTCCGTCGCCAAAAGCCCTCGTGTAGCTGAACAGTGCGACGTTAATATTCACTCACTCACTCACTCAGGCAACAACGTTCAAATGCAATTTGCGTATGAGAAACCCGCTGAACAATTTCCTCATTTAAACACATTGTAGGTGTCACTACTGGTGCCTGCTTAGTCTGAATGAGTTGAAAAGCTGATCAGTTTTATATCACAACACCTTCTTGTCGTTTAAAGTTCACGTCTGTAGCATGTTGTCTTCTTGGTGTAGCAATTTTAATGGCCTATAGTGTAATTAGTACGGTTAAAAATTGAAGCCGTATTGTAGCTTTAGAGTCAAAGTATATCATTATTGATTCCAATACATTGTTATTATATAGTGGGGGCGATGAGAATTATGATTAAAAATTGGGTAGCAGATATTGAAAGTTTGAAAAACACTGAATTAAAACTAATTATCATCATGCTGCTGTGGGCTCAATATTATTATGTCTGATGCTATTGGCTTTTCTATTACTTTAAAGAGTGCAAAGTTACAATAGATAAGCAGAGACATGCTCAAGTAATCAAACAATACCTGATTCATGAGATAAAGGCTTTTCAAAGTATCTATACGAAAGAAAGCAGTCTAAAATTCAAATGCATGTTTTGGGTTTGTTATTTTATTACAAAACATCTAAAACATATTTCGTCGTACTTAGAATGCTTCGTTTCCAATCGCAAAACTGCAATTACACGTACGATTAAGTTTAAAGTTTTTTCATTACCCTAATGTTCCTAGGAAGGGTAGAACAAAAAGCTCTTCCTCGAATAAATCACAAAAAAAAGAAAGAAAAGAATCCAATTCGTGGAAAAGAAGGAAAAGCGGCGAATCTCAGTGGTGAATACTTGGAATGAAGAACACTTTTTCAAAAGAAGTCATTTCAGTTTGGAGAAATAAATTCTTACTAGACTGGACTATTTCTCTTTCGTTCTCTGCTTTTTAATTATTCATTCGATAAAGAT
>BMAV01016016.1:38365-116861 GCA_019973955.1 Trichonephila inaurata madagascariensis | reverse complement strand
GTATACATTCAAACAAATTCCCTTTTGAGGGAATGTAAATCTCGATAACTCGAATTCTGCCACTAACTTTGAAGAATTTATGTTATTTTTCCCCCTTAAAGTAAAAGTTTCATTCACAATACCCAAATATAAAATTTCTTGTTTATGAATAGTAAAAAATATTAAAAACATAAGTACCATTTTTCCTAAACTACAGTTTTTTCTAGATTAGACTGTACAAGCTGTCTCTCTTACGTTAACTTCCTTAAAGTTCCAAAAATTCTCGGCTTATACAAGTTTGATGTAAAATGTTTAAAATTTTAATTTAATTTTTTAGGATATAAATAGATGTAACCGCCCTGATGAATAAATTTCAACCTCTTTACAATCGTTTTTAACCTGGTATAGTTGTTTTGTATCAATCTAAACAAATTTGAATTTTCTGCTCTTCGTTTATATGGCAAATCCTTGATTAGAAAAAAATTTCTGCTCGATGTTTAAATATTGTTCTTTTTTCCTTCAAAAACAACTACAACTAACCACTTTTTTCCAATCAATGCTTATATTTGAAATTTAAAACCATTTAATATTCTATTGATATTTTTTAATTAGTCGTATTCCTTGGTCAAATATTTAACAAATTAAAATGAACTTCAATTTTCCCTTATAACGGATAGTTTTTCTATTTAACCTGTTGCCGGCGTATATATCGGTCCCACTCAACCAATGCGTTAAGTGCACCTGACTTACTCATACGTCCGTCCGAAATACGATTCTTTTCTTTGTGCTGCTATCAATAAAACTGTTCCGAAGGCCTTGAAATGTAATAAAATGACCTTGACTGCGTTTGTGAAGGATTGACTCAACACAAAGAAAAATTTGCTTATTTGTACGTTCCCCCTTCTTCGATACACCGCACACGTGCGTCTATGCGAGAAATGGTAGCCCTGAAGAGCGAATAGCGTAACTTTTAATTGGCAGCTAAGGGGTTAAATGCATGTCATGGTTGAAATTATATTTTTAACAAAAAAGTTTGTGAAATCCCTGTATTTGTACAACTCTTCCTCTATCTTTGTTTTTTAAAAAAACCATCTTTTTCTATAGTTCAAGTTTTTCCCTGTCTCTAAAAATATAAACTTAAAAAATTATGTTAACTTATATTATTGCGTAATTATATAGTCACCAAACGTACTCCATAATTTTGCTTAAATCATACTGGGCACTTCTTAGGTAAAAATCTTTCTCCATAATAACATTTCTCTAAATTAAAATTCCAGTTGTTTTTTTTTTTGTTTTTTTTATAGTTTTTGAATTGCCCATTTTTAGGGAGAAAATTAAAAAATAGGCTTTACACATACAATAACAATTATGTTGTCAATAATTCTTTTTTACGAGTGAACTTATAAAAACCGTAAATAGACCAAAACACGGCATGAAGGAAGCGAAGAGCACTTTTGATAAATATAAGCTGTGATAACTACATTAAGGTATCCGACTACGTTCGGAACCATGATTTCAAAAAAGCCCATAAATGTATAATTTTCATGATATTTAGTGTCACTTAGATTAGAATACATGTATTAAACTGTTTTAAGGACACATTATGACAAAAAAAAATTTAAATACAATATTTTGGCAAAAAATTAACTTAGAATAACCTTTTTTCCAAATGTTCTCCTTTTGTAAAAAATGCTTCTATTGTATTAATATGTTGCCTGTATATAGCTCAGACCTCTGTACAGAGGCTCAACTATGTGATTTTTGAAAAATTTACATTATTTTCAGAGTTACAACCATTTGAAATAATTATCGGCGTATTTTCTTAAAATTTCTCCCTTCTGGATGGATACACCGGACATAGATACACCGACTTCCAAGTTATGAGTTTAAAAATTCTAGTTGAGCCTCTGTACAGAGGTCTGAGCTGAATACAGGCAAAATATTATTATAATAGAAGCATTTTTTACAAAAGGAGAACATTTGGAAAAAAGGTTATTCTAAGTTAATTTGTTGCCAAAATATTGTATTTAAATAATTTTCTTTGTCATAATGTCCTTAAAACAATTTTATACATGTATTCTAATCTAAGTGACAGTAAATATCAAAAATTATACATTTATGCGCTTTTTTTTAAAATCATGGTTCCAAACGTATTCGGATACCTTAAGCATTATTAGGAAATTTGTGACCAAGAGTAGTAATTAATAGTATTTGAAGAATCAATTCTGTGAGTTGTAACAAAAAAGATTCATTCTTTGATAAGATACATTGATTGGCGATTTTATTGTAGGATTAACATAGAAACATTGACGGGAAGTGCCATTAACGAAGAATAAGAAAATTGAGATTTTATGGGTTAAAACTAAACCGATTTATAGTAACTGGTTTTGCACTTGCTATTAAATAGACTGTAATTTTTATCTTTTTGTTATCTAACTACCAGAAGTTGACTTTATTTTGTGTTTTCAAAGTTTCAGTAAAACTCCCTTTTAGGAAAACATCACATGTCCATTATCGATAGAAAGTACTTGCATGTAATTATTTAAAAGAAATTATATTTTACAATAAATCCCTTATTAAAGAATCTATTATCAACGCTAATATTTTTAAAGTAAATATAACTTTATAAAAATAATAACGACCGCAATAAACAAATACTAAAACAAAAAGAATTAGGAGTTTAAGTACTGCATTAAAATATTTTTAGAGTATTTCAAAACAAGAGAGTAAAAATTAAGTGATCATTTAGTGGATTCCTTGATGTACACGAGAATAAATGAATGAAAAGTTTATTTTAAAAGTCTAAGATTAAGAAGACTGTAGAATTTTTCCCTTGTTGAACAATTATTGATAGTTTTTATCAATTAATCTTTTTAGTACCATATAACCACTAGTAGATACATGCTAAGTATAGGGCAAAATCCCATTGTAACGTCATGTGGATACACGGCTTATTTATGCGTACAGCCACTGTAACCAGCACAGGAAGCATTACAAGGTAGATTTTCTTTTATTGGGACTGTATAAAATTACAAAAGTTGAGTTACAAAATTTTGAAAAAAATAGGAAAATTAAAATTACAAATCTTTGTGAAATTGTTCAAAATGATTTTGGAACAAAAAGCTTTTCCAGGTGCGTTATATAAGTGTGTTGTCATTTTTGTTCCATTTCTTGTATTCATCACAAATAGATAAATCCGTGTCAGAGTCACTGTCACATCCATCGGTTTCTGGCAAATATTCTCCCATATTTTCTTTAAAGAATTAATTTCCTTTAACTCCATATATGCAAATACAATTTTACTTTCAATTTTAAAAAAAAATCATTTTTTTAAACAGTAATAAAAGAAATTGAAATTTTAATTTTGGAAAACTCTTTTTCATTAACTTTAATGATCATAATAACATTTCAGAATCTCTAAAATCTTATTTTTCATCAAAATATCAATATAATAAAGATCAAACTTTTTATTTAAAATTAAACTTATAATTTTGGTTACTAAAATAACATTTACATTTAATTTAGGAAAAAGTGTAGCTACTGTATTAATTCGAATCTAAGCCACCCTACAAATTCGCAACACGTTTTTGTGAAAAAATTAAAAATAGTGTTAAATGGTTTTTTATCGATATCCGAATTTTACAAAATAAATGAGAACTATTAGAAAGTGAATAATTAATTTTAAATACAAGAATCTATAATTGCTTTAACCGACAGTATCATGTTCAATTTCCCCCAACCAACCTTCGATTCTAAGTCGCAATCAATTTTCAGTAGCATTAACTTTGGAAAAAAACTGTGGTTTAAATTCGAATAAATAGGTATATCATAAGTAATCCCAAATATTTTTAAGTGTATTTTTTAGATTAGAGAAGGACAAATGAAGCTATTTTCTTTTCATGATAATTTCATTTAATTTCAAATATTAATTCATTTAGAAACATTTCAAATTTCAACATGACAGTGTATTTTTATTCCCAGTTTCTTGTATTTAACAAGCTTACATTATAATCAATACGGATTTACATATTTTTCAATACCAGAAAATGAATTTCATTACAAATAATAATTGTAATGGAAAAAATGGTTCATAAATAATATCCAAGATATGAGAAACTATAGTTTTAAATATATTACGAAAAAAATATATTATGTATGAATAGTATAATACATAAACTATAATATTGAAATCCATTCCTAAACAAAAATTCATTAACGTAAAATGTTCATATGATATTTATTCTGCATGATTACTGTTGATTTAATACTCATATCAAAGTTACAAACGTATCAAATAATTAGTCTTCTTTGAAATGAAAATTTTTCTTCAGTCAAAGAAAAAAATGCTTAAAAGTATATAGCGTTAACCTTAGGCTTAAGTTAGTTCATCAGATTAAGTAATACAGGTTTTAAAACCGTATCAATTTTGGTTTATAAATTATGTTAGAAAAGATTTTTCCTCTGTAGGAAAATAATACGGTACAGGAAGTCCTTAAAGTAAATTTTATTAAGAAAATGATAACTCTAAAACAGCATTCTAAATTAATTTTTAAATTTACTTTAAAAATAATGTTCATTAGCCTAGTTTTCTTTTAAATTTTTCGAAGAATCCCTTTTGAAATAAATTTCAGGAATAAAAAGAAGGTTGTATTTTGATACAAAATTGTTAGCGGGAACAATTTTTGAAGGAAAAGTAAAAGGATTTCTATATAAATTTATAGTTTCACGCTACGAAATGATTAAATATTTAGAAATGTTATTACTGTCAAGAAAATCAATAAGTATTGAAATGTTTCAAGTCAAATGTAGCTGTATGCATCATTTTGCAAATAATTCATTGTATCTCAAGATATCACATGAACGCTCCTTTCATTATATGCATCTTCAATCTTACTTCTAACTTGTCTTAAAATGTTTGATTTAAAACTGAGAAAAAATTCTCCTCTGCTTTAAATCTTTTTTAAAACTTTAGGGATAAAGTCCATAACTATCTTTAAAGCACTTTTATTAATTTTTAATTTCAATTGAATAATTCAACTATAAAGGTATCCGACTACTTACGACAACTTTTTTTAAAATAATGGACATATGGAGATTTTTTTTGTGGTTTTGAGATTTATTTAGTACATTTAAAGAAAAAAAAACTAAAATTAAGAATTTAAAAATAAATTATTACTACTTAACAGGGGAAAAAAATGGGGAAAAATTGACAAAATTTTGCATAAACGTGGCCCACTTTGTACAAATAGTAAATGAACAAATTCTCAATTTTTCAATTTTGATGTATTACTTTGCTATTCCTTTTTAAAGTGACCTTCAGGATAAGAGATATTTTAATTTTTACAAAAACTAGAGCACTTTATCTTAGTTGTTATATGAAATTGCTTAATAAAACAGTGATTATATTCACATAAAGAACTGTAAATTTTGTAATAAAACAGTGATTGATAAATCTGATGGTTAAAACACTTATATTGTTGTACAGAACATACACACAAAATTTCAGCTAAATTATTTTTAAAACTTTTTGAGCAATCGCTGTCCCCGTTTGAGTTTTTCGGAAAAAAAAACACATTTCGAGTAAAACGCATTTTAAAGTTCTGACATCTTATGTAAAGCTATGGCATCTGCTTTTACTAAAACACGTGTAGTTTTTATTCTAGTGAATGGAAAATAAAACCCTTGGTATTTTTATGAAGCTAATAAGATGGCCTATAAAATAAAATCATAAAAAAAATTGTCAATTTTTTTAAAAAATCATGATTTTAGGGTAGTCGGATACCTTAAGCAAACTTCCTTCCAATAGCAGAATTGTCGTAATAAAGCAAAAAATCGTACCTGACCATCCGGGGAATATTTTATTCCATCATATCAAATACCAAATACCTTACTCATATGCTTAGTCTTATATACTCTTGGTTTTACAATTGATTTATATCAGATAAAATGTTCCATTTCAATAAAAAAAAATTGATGTTGCAAATTAATCTTGTTTGCTGGACTAAGAAACGCTATTTTTCTTAATCTTTTAGAATTAACACTCTTTAAAATTTTACCTTGACCTTTTATTTTTATAAGTTTTACTATTTACTACTGACGTAATATATTTTGTCTAATATGTGATTAAATATTTCCTAATAAGCGGATTTGTATAAAATATTATTTATGCTGGGAGGAAGTAATGAATTTATTAAAACAGAAAGAAGTATCTTAATTAAGTTTAATGTATAAAAAACTATTTGATTTATTCAAACACTTAATTTTTTTAAAAATTAGAGTAGTATATGAATATTTATTTAATTATGAAATCTTATTGTACATTAAGAAAGAGCAGTTTTAATAAACACTGGAAGTATAAATGATTCTTACTTTTTTAATAAAGCTGGTTCGAAATCTCGTAAAAAGTAAAAAAATTACAAAAACTTTCCAAAATGAATATTTTTAGGGACCCAAGTTACTCCATTACTTCAAATAAAGCTTTCAAATGCCTATAACTATTTATATTTTACATAAATGAAAAAGATACCAATTTTCTCTAGAAAAAATCATGATTTTTAAAGAAGCATCATCAATTCTTTTTACTACAGTAAATTAAAAAAAAACATAAATATAATTGTTATGAATTTTGTGTAAATAGTGTAAATAATTTGTATTTGTATGTTTAATGCATTTATATTGCTCTATGTTATATTCGTTTTATGTTAAAATTGTACTATTCACAAGCAATGCCGCCCCTTATGTTATAACGGCGATTCAATGAGAACTTGGCGAAATCTTGGCGGTAGAGCTAATTTGGCGACCATTTTGGTGTCATTGGTGACCATGTTGGCGAGTTTGGGACCCTCTGTATTCTTCTAGAAAGTAGTGGATCTCGCAAGGCTTTATGACGCGTGCGGATTTTTCTGGAAGTTTCCATCGGGTTTATAAATAGAGCAATGCCAGCCGCAGTGAGTTCGTCTGATTTCAACCAGCGAGTAGTGAACATCGTTTTGACTAACGATTAGCTCGGTTGTGCTTGATAATAATCTTTTACTTACGTGTATTTTTAAACACTGATGATTGTGTTTGATTGCTGTTGAAGGTGTGAAGACATTCGGATATTTACCCTGTGAATATTGCTGCTGAATCCTGTATTTAAAGGATTGGATTTTTGATAATAAATCCGGATCGCTCTTGAAGAACTGTTTATTGTTCTTTGCGGTTGTTTTGCATAAAATCCTGGAACCCGGATCTACGTACCATAATCAATTTACTTGCTACTTATATTGATTGAATTCCAGCTCAGTTATACCTTAAAGCAAATACAAGTTAATTTCTAAGCATTCACATAAAACCATAATTATTAACACAAAATTAACTGACTTTCTAAGTCCCCATAATTTTATCTAAATTTTTAAAATTAAATAGATTTACATTTATTGCATTATTATTAATATTTATTTTTATGTACCATATATTTTTGTTGCAAATTTATCTCTGATATTATTATATTTTTAGAGTAAGTTATATATTTAAAGAGTTGTGTGTGATCTGTGCTGTTCAAACCATTAGAGGAAATATTGAATTTTAATGTTTGCTACAAAATATTACTAATTGAAAATTACTAATCTTAAAAACTGTAGTATAATATTTCAGTTATTTCTATTTTAATAATGTTTTAATGATAATATCGCATTAAAATATTTTGTAATTAATGTTTTATATTTCATAAGCTTTCTGTACGACTGACAAACGTAAATCTTATAGACAAGTTTTTGGATCAATTTTCTTTATTAATTGTTCTTAACTACATAACTTAATAATTCTAATATGTTATGATTTATGTTTTAATTTGAGCCACTCACTTGAAATCTTGTCATGGTCCATCTGAGAGTCTTCCTAAAGTGTCTTTTCATCTATATCTCTTTACTCCTATTAATAAGACGACAGATCCTCCTGAATACCTAAAGCAACTTTCTCTGGAATCAATTAATTATGATATTCCAAATAACACTATTCTTGTTCATACAAATGGAAGCAGGAATAAAACGTCTTGTACTGCTAATGGCATTTGTAATAGGTCCAAAAAATCACTGTCATATCAGTATGAAAAATCCTGATGGTTGCTCTGTATCAAACTGAATGCTATCGATATAGATCTCGACAAGGCACTTTCATTTCTAATTCGGGTAGCATCTGGATCTTAACTGACAGTCTAAATGCCACCCAGCATCTTTCTAAGTGGCATAGGGTGGAGGATAATGCAGAAGTGGATGTTTTGGACAAGATGAAATGTCTTTCACTTTCTCATGAGGCACACTTGGAATGGGCTCCTTCGCATGCTAACATAGCGGGCAACGAGATAACTGATGCCCTTGTAAAACATGATGCAGCTCAACCCTCAGATTCTCTGGACCTCTTACTTATACAGAGCTGTATTCCACTTATAGAAATAATAATCATTAAACTATTCCTCCTGTTCACCAATGGTATCACGATAAACGTTTTGATGGTCCTCTGGCAAAATCAAACTGCTATAACCTATTTCCATAGTGGACGTCTTAGAACATTGACCTACCATTATAAAGACAAATTTTTCCGACCTGTGCTAGGTGCTTCGCCTGTCAGACCTATCCAGAACATATTGCCTGGATCTCACGTTACAGAATCTATACTAACACCCACTGATGGTCTTTGACTTTCTGAGAGGAAATTTTATCAAGGACTTGATCTAGCCCCCAACTAGACATGAAGTTAAGCAACAACATGATTTATATTCCACTGGGTTCTAATATGCTCAATGGACTGCAACTTCTACATCGCTTAAAACTGGGGAACGAAACAAAATAGTTTAAATAAATTCTAATACTTATTTCAGTGATTAAATGAAATCAGTCGTTTTGCTTTAATAAATGTATATATGTCTTTTTAAATTCTTTCTTACAAAAAATTCTTTTTAGTGAAAGTTTTGATGTCATAAAACCAGGACTGAGTTTCAATCTCATAGATAAATACAAAATTAAATATTGTATTCCACAATCCAATCAGTTATCAATAAGTAATGCAGAAACAAGTATAAAAATAAACATATCTCCTTTGTATGAAAGGACTTAATCTTTTTTTTTATTTGTGTACATTGCTATTTGCACAAAAATAGCTTCTTAAGATTGTGAACATACTTAAAAATTGTGCCCATTTTTCTTTCCAAGTAGCCTCATTAAATCTTGATGAGACTTTTCTGTACCAGCTTTAAGAGAACTATCATCGATTATTGAGTTTTATTTTAAAACCAGGGGAAGAAATGGAGTCTTTTCAGGGCTACAAATAAAAGAAGCTACTGACTTACCGACCGTAGGAAAAGTAAATAAGAAAATAAAATAAATAACTTATACAACAAACGCTTGCAAGTGCTTTGGAGGAAATAACAGTATTTCAAGAAAATGAGTACTTATTTGTCATATTAGCCCTAAAAACATGTTCAGCCATAAAAAGACAAAGAAAATGTAGTTTCTATTTCATCACTAAAACGGGTTTCTTTGCTTTATCGATTAGTGTGGCTAGAGAATTTTTTTTTATTATTGATAAAAAATCAGACCTTGAAAAACTTTACCTTAAATATCTTGTTTCAAACATGGAAGAAAATTATTTTCAAAATTTCTTCTAAGAGATGAAATTTTTGTACAATTCCATTCCCTGGAACAAAAATGGAATTTTTTCTATCTTCAAAGAAAATGGAAAGATATTGTCATGGGTTGAGTTTGAAATTCATGGCAACAGCCCCTTCCACTTCGTACAAGTTTTGAAAATTCTTTGCGGAATGAAGCAATTCACGTTTTTCTGTGAGAAATACGTGTGAACCATTATGAATATAAATTTATTAAATCCAAACGAAATAGAATTCGGGATATATATAAAGTTATTTTCATTCATTTGGTTCCTAATATTTGTTGAGGATTAATTTTAAAAAAAGACAGTTTTTAAATGGCTGTTTACATTAAACATTATTTATATAGAATTGCAAAAATATTTCTACATCTTTATTCAAATTGAATTTTCAGTCTTTCTTAATGGAACATTTCACAATTAAGGGCATTCAAAGGAATTCAGCACAAAAAAAAAATTGTTTATTTCACGAAAAATGGTATTAAAACATCATTTTGAAATTGTGTTTAGACAAAAGGTATTTCTTTTTTTTTTTATTTCAATTTGTATTATTTCAGAAAAGCGTGTTTTATTCTATAAAATTGTTTTCGTTCTAATTAAAAAGGACTACATTACCTTTTGTTGTCGTTGTTGTTGTTCTTCTTCTTAAATGTTTAATACAATTACTGCGTGTGTTAGAAAATTTCAAAACAAATAACCTTCATAAATCCTAATAATAACCTACCTCCCTTTATCCTATTTCAAAAGAAAATAACTATTTTAGAGCTATTTATTTTTACGTATGCCATTTTATGAATGTTTTTACTTTTTATATTTTTCTTACTTTTACTGTTGAGAAAACTTCAATTTAAAAAAAAAAAGATAACGCTTATATTTCTTTAAAAGCAATGGTAATGTTTATTCCATTCATTATATGCATGTTCAGAACTGAAAACGATGAAAAAATAAAATATTAGTAATTCCAATTAATGAATGAATCAAGCTATCATCGATAAAAGAAGTTTTTTATTAAATAGAAGTTTATTAATAGAAATTTATTAAATAGAAGTAGAAAAACAGATCAATATATTGATATATAAAATATTTAAGTAAACAAATTTATTAATATAAAATAATTAAATAAGCAATACATTAGTAAGTATATTTTGGTGCAAAATGTTAGATTATAAGCATCTTAGAGGTATTTTGTATATTTTTCTTTAAGGGACTAATAAATGCCTTTTTCTATTGAATGAAAATATTCCGAAAAATTTATTATGATCACTATAATTTTTTTAACAAAGATCCTTTTAAATGCTTTTCAGGGATATTTTTTTCTACTAATTACCTTTAAATCTGTTGAATTAAGTTGAAGTTTCTATTTTTTAAAATTATTTCAGTACTAAAAAAACACATTTTGTAAATGCATTCCCCCAAAGAAATATTACCTTCATGTATAAGCATCACATTTCATGCATGTAAATATGTATGTAACGTATGTAAAACATTTGATTATTTATAATAAAGTGAAATAATCATAGAAGTGGTAAATTCAAATAAATTATTTAGTTGAATAAGATTAAAATTCTAATTATTTTCATTACACAAGAAAAACAATAAAACATATTATAGTAATCTAATAGAGAACAGAATTATTATTTAAAAAAAAAAAAACATGTATACGATACATGACAAATTTCCATTTCCTTTAAAACATTATTTCCATCTTCAAAATGCGTCCAATATTATTTTATGAATATTTTTATATGCTTTGTAATAATGACATTGGATAGCAATACTGTGGGGCAATTACTGAAAAGTAATTTAAAAATACTCTAGTAACAATTACATAGATTGTAATTGTGTATGCCAATTCATCTAGTAGATAACTTGCATTTAATGTTATCTGAACGTGCACGAAAACTTTAGTATTGTCCCTCAAAGGAAAAGAAAACAAATTTAGTCTAGTTAATGAATGGAAGCATACATTTACAAGGCTTCGAGTTCAACATCGCGTAAAGAACTAGTCTCAAAATGTACAACGTAAAGCAATAAAACTCAACGATGTTGTAAAATATCGCGAGTCATTTATTTTGAGGTTTACCATCCTTTCTTCTGTTCTACTTTATACCTGTCCCCTTCCCTAATAATAGTTACGACCTTTCGAAAACAATATTTGGAGCAGCAAATTAAATGGATTTTCTCTTCACAAGGGAAGTGCACGAAATTCTTTTATTGAATGGGATTGCTCATGTTTTACTTCCCTACATAAACTGAACACATTACCCTTCTGATGCTGGCCACAAATTTTCACGCCCAGATCCCTTTACGAGCCATTTCCCGACATGCCAGGCTAGACAAAGTAAAAAAAAAAGGGCTAAATGAAATTTTCTTTCCTCCGACGGAAAAACGACTCATCCCCTGGCTTTACCTATTTGAAGAGGCTACAATAGCTCGGTTGAGTCAAATTGCTAGAGATCCAAATGCGCATGGTATAGTGTAAATATTTAATTTGGCGCAAAAAATCATTCTGTTTATAAAATAGAACCTAAGCTCGACTTTATATTGCTGAGATGGTGCTTGCAACCTGACATAAATTATAAGTTATACGTAAAATTCCAAAGTTACGATCTTTCCCGGAAGGGGCCATGCTTTTAAAAAACTGTGTTCGGTTTCTAAATATTATAAGAGAAAAATGCTACTAACATCGAAATTCTCGAACTAAGAATTCGTTAGATATTCTTATATAACACGTTTCCGAATTCAAATCAAAATAGCAATTGGTTAATGTTATATTTTCTAAATACATCAAAATATAATAACTTAAATGTCTTTGAAAAGTATTAAAAAATTACATTATTCCTTTTTTTTATCGAGTAATCATTTTTTTAGCATTGTATTTTACCGGCAATAATAATTTAAAGAAGATTTAAATAATAAGGAGAAAGGGAAAGTGTGCTCAATGCCTAAATTTTACTTATAAAAAATACTTCAGCATAACCAGAAAAAAGTATTATTCTGATAGCTAAAAAAATGTTATCTTAACTTAAACTTCTGAGAGTTATAGTTCTAGAAAAATTAACCGTTAGTACAGTAACTTTTATTTCAAATTAGTTAACTGGAGAACTACCTTTTTAATAAAAATAAATTTTAACGAAGGGAAGTACGATCTTTTAATTATAACTTTTTTCCTAAGGGAGCATTTACTAAAAACCATGACTTGCATAATATTGTTCTCATTTCATGTGCATTATATTTTAGACATATCTCAATGACTTATTCAATTTAAAGCAATATCTCTTTTATTGTTACTTAGTAAGCAGATGCATCCTTGACTACAGGTAAGGAATGTTACAAAAGAATATCTGAAGTGTAGAAAAAATACTGATAAGCGAAGATTTTTTTGACAAAAAAATGCCTGCATATGAGTATGAATAGGAGTTTGTAGAAAGTTTAACAGGAATAAATGAGTGAAAATAGTTTTAGGGAAGTAAAATTAAGAAAATGTAGGGATAAATATAAATTAATTAAGGATTCTTTAGGAAAGACAAACACATCAAAAGAAAGCAGATAAGCATTTATTAGTGTATATATAATTGTATTTGATGCACATTCAAATGTTAAGGACAAAAATATTAGTTGCATTCATGAAAAAAAAAAATTCTAACACAGTTAATGATTAATGTTATTTTCATTAACAGTACAGTAAAGTATTAATGTTATTTTCTGCCTTTTTTTCATTTAATAAGCTTTAAAATATATATTTCCAAATTTTTTGCTCACAATCCATTCATTAGGAAATAATTTTTAGGAAGCTATTCAAATTCATCTTTTGTGATATTAATACTGTACCAAATTTTAAAAAACCTGTGCTTCAACAAATAAAAAAATATGTTATTTATCTATTACATAAGCTTAAGATCATCTTCTAATGCGTAATAATAGTAAACAATGGATTAAAAGGAAGTTATCGGCATCAAACAAAAATTATTGATCAAATAAATCAAATTGATTATATATAAAAAAAACCCTCATATTTCTAAATTGCATGCAGCAACCCATCCAGAATATTAGTTAATGACCTCTGTCCCTAAAGAGTGTTTTCCTTTAAATTTGGAGTGGAATCGAGCCAAGTCACATTATCACCGGTTTCATGCCCAAAGCTTCTGCTAACGACAGGCATAAATGTAAACCCCTTCCCGCGAGGGATTTCTCAGGCCTCGATCTGATGTTACTGTTGATCAGTTGGGTTAAGTAACAACAACAAATTGTATGCTTGTTCAAGACATATACAACAAGAGGCATTAACTCATATTTAACCTTTACTTAAACTTTTACATAACTACATTGATTTACAGCAATTAGTGGACGTCCCATTACAATAGTTTTTGTCAAATCATCACTAATGGTCCATCTATATATATAAAATCCTGAGACAATATGATCTGCTGACTCCAAATCCATCAAATATATTCTATTGTCGAAGATCAGACAATTTAGCTGAACAGGGAATGTTTTACAAGCTGAATGGCAAGATGTAAAAAAGGCTTATCTTGATGAAATGTAAGCTAGGAAGTACCTTGAAAGGATGATTATTACAACGTAAAGTATTAATGGACACCGTAAATTCAGATTCTTTTTTTCGAAATTTTCTTTCAATTGTTCTGGCTATCTGGGCTGGCAGTTGTTTATATATACCGGTTGATTCAAAACAAGTTTGACCAATTTTAAAAGCATTTAACTATTTATGGTGAATTTCTATCGTTTTACTACTTATTTTATTTTAAAAGTGAGACATTTAAATTACTAACCTATTTTATTAGTGGGAGTAAATGTTAGTATTGAAAGTAGATCCTCAAACCCGGAACGAAATTTTACAGCTTTTGAAGGATGTTTGTTCAAATTATGTTATAAATAAGGCATTTAAAAATCAAAATTGACATTTTTTTGTTGTATTACTATCTAAACTTCAAGAAAAAATTGACTCACAATCAAAAACTCCAGGGGGGAAAATGTGAATGATAGGAAGTCCTTAATGAAAAAGAAAAAAAAGAAGCTGAAAAGAATTATTGCTGTAGAAATTTCTTTGCCTCAAAGAACTATGGCAATGAAACTACAGGTATAGTAATCGACAATTTATCGTCTGATAAAGAAAATGGTCTATAAAAAAAGTAAGTTCTCCAATCTGTCATCAGATGTTTGTTAAGACCATAGAAAAACGAAGAAAACGTTCTTGGCCTTTGTATTTAATGTTATGCAAAGGTAGATACAAAACATGGATAACTTCGGATGAAGCACTGTTTCATCTGTCCTTCACAACTGGCAAAACGAAGATACAATATATTTCTAGCAAATAGCGTCTCAAAGAAGCAGCTGTTTTGCAAAAGGCAAGTTGGCCGTCAAGTGTTAAGATATGGATGGAAATGTCCTCTCAAGGGTTAACAAAATCATTTTCTGCAGAACCGAAGTCTAAAACTAATGCTAAACACTATCATAATAATGTTTTGAAACACTTCATCAGAGAAAGTAAACGTCTTTACTCTCTAGGAAACTTTGTTTTTCACCAACATTGTGCACCAAATTATACTGCAAAATCAACTGTAAAATGACTGAAAGATTAAAAAAATAAATTTCTTCCACCTGATAAATGACTATGACTATCCCCTACTTGTGTTTTGTGTGATTATTTTTTACGGGGATACTTAAAAAAAACAATTAAATAGACGTAAAGTAAGAGCATTTAAAAAAAAGGTCTTCAAAAAAGCAATCTAAGAGGAAGTTGGAAAAATAACCAAAAAATGGTCGAAAAAACTATTTTGACTTTGCCGAAATGTGTACGTAAAGTGTACTGTGCCAAAAAAAACCACTTTGAAAAATTCTTGTAAATAACTTGATCGAATAAAGTTTATGAATCTCTAAAATTGGTCACATTGTTTATGAATCAACCTGTGTTTAAAAAACAATTATAATATTATATAAATATATTATAATTTATATAAATTTCTTAACTCATAATCTAATCTCATATTTTTCGGCATATTAGCTTAAGGCAATCATTCTAAGACCCAAGTAAATGAATTGCCATGGATCCATTTCATAAAATTCTAAATCCCTCTGCTTACTACTTTTTTAAATTTATTTCCCCGTTTTTGGTTAAATGAAGATAAGTGAATTTTGGTCATGAATTTCTTAAGAATTCATCAATAGATAGAGTATTCTTTGGGGATCTAATTCGGATTATCTGTTGTTTATTTCTGTTATTTATTAATGGCTTGTCTGGTTGATGTAATTATTCTCCCATTTATTATTTAGAAATGATTAAAGAATTTCAAGCCAGTTTGCTTGATTTCTTGCTATCATGTGAAACAATGAGATTTACTCATAGAATCACAATGATATTTGTTCGTAGATATATATACTTGCTTGGTTAATAAATCAAAATAAGTTATAAATAATCTAGTCATTAAAAAGATCTTCTGTTTAATTACTATGCCTATTCCTGTTCGACTTAAAAGTCAGTTAATATAAAAAAAATCATGGAATTCTATTTTGAAGCAACCCTAGATTGTGTGTGTTCTCATATAAGAAAGTTGCAAGCTAGATAACGACGTAGAATGATTATTTTTAAAATCCTTAAGCGGTCATTCTTTTTTACCTAAAATGCTTTAAAAAAAGGCACATACTTTTATTGCTTATAACTAAAAACCATACCACAAAAAAATGCTGGGTGAAAAGTTTTTCAGTATCATAGATTACATCACCTTTTCAAAATACTAGCACTAAATAATACATCATAAGATTAAAAATAAATGCAAAGAAAGAAAGAAAATATCAGTGCCCGTGCAGCGTACGGGCAAACCAGTTGCGGCCAACTTTCGGTAGCTCGTGCATTGTACGCGGGCAAACCCTTTAGAGGGTTAATCTATTGGTACTCTGATAAAATTAAATTTAGAATAGAACTGTTTTCTGTAGGATCATTTTATTATGTTCATTCACATGTGATAAAAAAGTGGATTTTTAAGAGATGTTTATTTTTCAGTTTTTTGTAGATGACACAGATTTCAATTTTTATGATATTTAAAAATTGGACATTATATAAAGTGAAAGGGGACTTTTATTTTTTATACTTTAAATGATTATTTAATTATATCCCGACTTCTTAACAAAATTGATTTTAACTGTCCGAGCGTTTTTTACGTCATAGAAAGCTTTCCGACACTTCTTTTATGGGTATAGTTATCTAATAAATTTTCCAGTTTAAACCTTTTCTTTTTAACAAACTAGATCAAATCCTATCAGACTTTTTTAATAGTTACATGAAAAGCTGAGCCTGTTTTTTTTAATAATGTAGAATTTCAAAATACACAAGGTCTATATAACCCAAGATTGTACATATTTGTCACTACTAACGTTGGCCTCTTATCATCAGTGAAAAATTCCTGAGATACGAAGAGAAACAATTCGTAGACAGCAACTTTTACATCGTCAAGATCATCAAAAATTATCACCTGAAAGTGTTCAGCTGATAATGAAACATATAATACAGATGAAACAGGGGATAAGTAGTAGATCCTAAATCGATGAGGTTTATATAGTGAAATGACCACAACTAAAACTCATCGATTTTTGATGAAAGATGATAGCATTTTATGACTTCGCTTTATAGAGCCAATTGAGAATACTGGACCATCTTGAGGCTAATAGAAATTGTAGTTCGTCTAAATGAAAGCAGCAAAAGTCGATAATAATGGTTTGATTAGCTGCCAGGGTTCGCGGTGAATTATTCTCTGCACACACCTCACCAGAACACTAAACAAAGCTTGGGATGAATTTCCACATACATAAAGGAAATTCAGAAGATTAACACTCGTTGAGGTTCAATATCCATTTCTTCCTTGTCATGATCATTTCAAGAATAACTCATTTTTATACTCGAAAGCAAATACATAGGTAGCAGTTCGCTGGTACCTTTCAATTGCAGTAAGCCTTTTTGGAACACGGCTATTAGGCCTTCTGATGAAAACCTGCTCTTTGAGTCGCGTCTTTTGACCACTGTTCAAAGAACATCGAAAATTTCGTCTAATTCTGGAATGTTTATATTCGAACTTTTTTAATGATATTATTGTTATTGAATTTTCTCCAGCAAGTGAAAGACCGCCTAAAACTTGTCTCATCTTGATTGAATTTCTCTCCTTCCTTGAATTTCTGAAACAATCGTCGACATGTGCTGTAGTCAATTGTGCATCCCATAAACAAATATACAAGGGCATACTATGGATACATTATTACTTTTGTCGAACTAAAGCAATATTTTCCTTCTGTTTTATCATTTGATGTGCTACATCATCCTAAATGTATTTGCCCAAATGTTGGACTATCAGAAAAACTGCTCATATATTTTTTTGGATATCCACACGTTTTATTGGCCATTGATTCAAGTGATCACGGCGTCATGTATGACGTTAATTCAACCAGAATTTTATTTTTTCCGAAAATGGCTAGAACGTAAGCATATGTTTGAAGCTTTCCCATTTTTATTATTTATATATATTTTAATTAACTTTTATATCATTTTTAACGCATTTAACTTCTCATAACAAAAGTTATTCCATTCCTTAAACAAATACGTCTCTTAAATTAGCTAAACAAAGATAACTTCACTAATAAATTGATTGCACTTAACTTGTGTAAGAATTTGCTTTTGATTTACATTTTTGTACTGAACTATCCCTTTTTTTTAAAAAAAAAGTTATCTAATATAGTATCAAAAACAAATCAACCAAAAAGAATATACCAAATAGTACATGACAATTATTTATCTTGTTTAATCGTTTTTAATCATTTAAATCAAATTTTAAAGGGATCTTTGAATTTTCTTAATGGAGAGATCAAACTTTTTAAAATTCAGATTCAATGTAAATTATCTAACTGTAATTTCTGGTCAGGAATGACATCAGAATTATTTGGATATTTATTCTAAATAATACGCACCAGATGAGAAAACATTTTTTAAGAATCATATGTTAATATAATAAAAATTATTAAATGCTTTATTGTTGTATCCTCAGAACTTTTCCTTTATTGCTGCTTAAAAGTCAGATATTTTTAAAAAGAAAATGTCAAGAACAATCATTTGGAATTTTAATCATTTTTCTTGATTGAAAGCTCTTAAAACACCTTTCAATTTTCCAACTTTTTCCAGCTTTTTAAAGACACATTCTGTCTGGATCCTGAAACATGCATTTTCAAATTCTCTGTTTAAATACAAGTTTAAATATGTAAGAAAATGTAACTTCTCACTATAAAATGAAACTTAAATAAATTTCAACTACATTAAGGCCTGTCAAGAGCGATAAAAATTACATGGCCTCGCTAAACGAGTGTTATCAAAAAAAGAGAATGTAACCTATTTATCTCTGTTCTGTTGTTCGAACATAATGTTTCAAAATTACTCAAAGAAAAGTAAACAAAAATAACTTTACACTTATGAGAAAAAAAATTACTAAAATAAGAGCATCTCAGTTTTTATTGCCATTTTTTAATATATGTGTGATTCTTGAGAATTTAATACCTTACGTAAGGAAATAAAAAAATGAGCTTTTAAAATATTTTTCTATTGGTTCCTTAAGGTTGCTTTAGCATCAAATTTTTTTAAAAAAAACTAAGATGCTTTTTACAAGAAAAAAATGCTTATTGATCCACTTTCGTTGTTAGTTAAAAAAAAAAAGAGTATGTTTAATTTTTACAAAGAAAAGGAAGCTTGATGTTGATAAATAGTTAAACAAAAAAAAAGCATGGTTTTTTATCAACATTTTATTGTGTTCATTCTTTAGAAATTTCAGCTTCGTTTTGAGGCGTCAAGAGTTTTATGATAAATGAAAAACGGTTTGTAGTTTCTTTAAAATTATTATGAAATATTCCTTGTCGTATCTCCAAGTAAAGATGTTATTTTAGTAGAAAAATTTAAAATATAGCAAATATATTGCTTCAATGCATTGTATAAAAATTGAATTATTTTATGAAGCATGTGGAGTTTCATTCAAGTATCAATACATATTTTCAGATTTAGAGGAAAAATATCTAAAAAACTGCAAATATTAAAAAACCAGTTTTTTTTAATTTCCAGGTGTAATTTTTTTCTTTACATGATACATTTATTATTGCATGAAAGAGGGAAAATATATGAACAAGATTAGTTAAATTGTACTAAGAGATATTTTAATAATTACAAAACTAATTAACAAATCAGATGCCTCTTAAACATCTGACTTATTGTGGAAAACACTAGTAACAGTTTAATTCGTTAACATTTTTTTTTTAATTTTTTGCTCATTTCTCATTATATATACTTCTAAGAACAATTTCATTTCATTTCTCAGATCTGTGGGCAAAACAAAAGCTAGTGAATTGTGTCATCTCTCTGTTATATATCATTTTTCATTTCGGCCTGTTCATTTCAGATAATATTTACTAAATTACGTATGAAGAAATATAATATATTATTTTAGGTGTTGAACAAGCCAATGGTACTTCAATTATCTCGGCGCTTAGCTTTGGTAAATTACTCACAATAGCCTTTAAAAAGTCTGTCCTTTACCCTCAATATATCAACAACAGTAGATCTAGAATGGCGTCGTAAGCAACGATTATGACTACCTGCAGACTGACCCTGAAGATATAGGATTCATATATGAAAAGAGAGTGAACAGCGGGCCGATGAGCTTTTGTTTATATAGAGGCATACAACTGTTACCTTTAGCGCAGACAGTAAGTCTCTCTTATCAATTTGATATGTTAAAAACATCTTGCGGCTGAAAAGCTTTACCTTACATGGACATTAGCATCTACTTTTAAATCTAGCATCTAGCATTTTAGCATCTTTTTTGGCAACACGACTTGTGTGTAATTCTGGGCTACATCTTACCTTTTGACGTTTTTCCTCTGCCAATAAGATCACCAGACCATTCACCAATCTATACTGTGTGACATAACCATCTGTCGATAGCTATGTCTTGGGGGTTCCGCGTAAGTTAGAGGTGTGGGATTATCGGAAGGATGAGACATTCTATAATTCTTAATATGACTTTTATTAAGAATTTAACTTAAATTACTTATATAACGAACAAACTTATATTAAGTGAGAATAAACCAAAGTACACCAATTTAATTAAGTCAGATCGCGCAATTAGATCACTTATCAATATAACTAATTAGATCCACCTAATCTCAATTCAATAATTTACTAGTGTTCAGAATATAATCCTCCTACCTTGGTTGAAGGCTCAACGATACTGATACTTTCAGGTAGAATGATATGTGCTCGTGTGCAATAGTTGCTCCTTGTATATATTAGCGAGGGTGGGCGTCTCCGTGATTCCTGAGTAGGCCGTCTAATTACACTTCCCTCTTTCCCGAACTAAGCTTTCTCTAAATTGCCATTGATTCTCACTAAACTTTCTATCCTTTTAAAGGTTATCTTATTTGCATTGTTGCTTCGTTTTTACTTCTTGGATTTGGGTTGGAAAAGTTTTGCCATTAACCGTGGCCGTCAAAGAACGTAGGAGTTATGTTAGAAGAAGAACGCGAGAGATGTCACAACTGTATTGCTGTCACGTATTCAACAAGCTCAAAATATCACAAATCTGTAGCAACAATAGATTAAAGCTGTAAAGCTGTTTGACAAAATGAAATTTGGAATCTTTGGAATAAACTCGTCATTAGTACTACTGTTAATGTGTGGAGTGCAATCTCTTACATTAGAAAATCATCTGTAGGCTTCATGTTCAACTTTAAGAGCTCAACGATATCATGAAACCATGACGTTTACTTTTTACAGTGCGTCATGCTTTGGCCAATTTCAATTTTCGGTGTTAAATTCTTAATGATAGGGTTAAGCATGTTAAATATCTACATTTTGCTGACGTATATTTGAATACATAGGCAACTTCCGGAGGAAATGAAATCCAAAATGCAACTAATATTTATGTATATATATGTTCTGCCTTTTAAGACTTATATTAAAATAAAATACATGTTTGTTTTTAAAATTGGAAATTAAATAACATTGTATATTTAGCTAAAATGTGAATATTTTGTTTATTAGATAACCAATTTTTAAGTTCGTAGTACATTTATAATTGAGAGAAACATTTAAAAAGATAGCTCTCTTGTGATTAATATTATAAAAAGGTAACAAATAACAACTGTCAAAAAAAAATTATATACTTTTAGACCATTGTTTTTTCTCTTACTCTGTACATGTACACATCACAGGCGCTATTGGCGAAGGATTATCCTATTTAGAACCACGGGACAATGACGCAGATGACACCTGAGATATGTTCAATATTACAGTTCAGCTCAGAAGTTTTATTTCTAATTCCCTTGAAGAATCATGGCGGGAAAAATGAGCGTTTGAATGTTTTGATCCATCATCAGCTTATTTATCTTCCTGGTCATCTAACCATTGCTGAAAATTAGGGGGCAGATCGTTTCTCGCTCGTCTTCTAATGAAACGTTAATATAAATCTACCAGAAATTATGTGTTCTTTGCAATTAAATATTTTGTACATATTTTGCAGAGTTAGAATTAATTTAATTAAGGTGTATTTTTATCAGTTCTTCAAAAATAAATGATCTGTTGTAAAATTTATTATAATAAACAATGTTTGGATTTTTAGAACGTAATTTTCATTTTTAATCAAGGACTGAAAAAATTAAATTTGTTTTTCTTTCTTTTTTCTATTCACTTTAAAAAACAAACATTTTTCAGCGTACTAAATATTGACTAGGAATACTTTAATTCTGAGAAGAGTTGATTTCAAACTTTTAACATACAACTATTTATTATTGAATTTTTTAACAACTCTACTTTAAATTATTCAGAATTTTTCAGCACATAAGTATTTTATACACAACTTCAGAGTAACACTATTGGTTTTTTTGGCGTCTCCATTATTCTTAAAAAAAAAGATATCACTATTTTAAAAATCTTTTCATAAATATAGAAAACATGTGATACCACCCCCCCTTTGGTAACCGTATCCTTGATTGTCAGCGTGAGCTAGAATTGTAGGATTTGCAAAAGGAATAGACATTTTTAATTCTTAATATGAATTTGTTAAGAATAGAACTTAAATGTCTAACAATTTAGATAAATTTAATTAAGCAAGAATCTATAATGAACAACACACAATGATAGTTAAACCGAATCACGTAATTTAGACTACTTTCTCTAAGTTATAATTATTTTCCGCCTACTCTCACTTCTAATAATATTACAAGTCCTAATATCAAATAATCAGTCCTACCTTAATCCAAACTTAGATTAAATCTTTATGTGGAAACGTCTGGGCGCGCGTGCAATGGTATGCACCTTGTATTAATAATTTACTTTCCGGGTAACTTCACGATTGGCTGTCAATTCACGCTTGTATCTCTTTCAAACATAACATTCCCCAATTTGCCATCCCACTTACTGAAACTTCCGTTATTTAAAAGCTATCTTATTTGCATTTCTTGTTCACATTTCGCTTCTTGGGTTTTAGTTGGAAAAGAGTTGCCATTAATCTTGGCCACCAAAGAACCCAAAGGTTATGTTAATGAAAAGACGCGTGAGCCCGTCACAAACATAATTTTAAAATTTTTTCTTACTTTAAAGAATTTTATCTTAGATTTTTTTCTTTGTAATAAATGTAATATATTTTTAAGTTATTACAATTTAAAAAACGAAAGTAAAAATTTTTAATTTTAGACCATTAATCCCGTATTCTAATTTAGAAAATCAGCTTCTGAATGTTTTTTTTCTTGTCCTGCGTTTCATTAGTTTTATTTAAGCATTTCTGCCATAAAATATCCCCTAAAATAAAAAACTTTACATATACAATAACCAAAATTAAATCGAGGTCTAATTTAACTATTTTATCTCCAACATATCATTACCTAGCATTAAAGCATTTCAAAAATAGTGTTAATGGACAATGATAACAGCAAATTAGGATTCCCTTATAACCGCAACCCAACAAAACATTTTTGGGCAATCAAGCAATACTTGACCCACAACGTAAAAAGCCTATCTTTACACCTTGACCAATTGAGATAATCGATTCTTTCACTGCATTTTTCAGCCACGCTGTTTCCAGATCCTAAAGCTCCTTTCGGCGATACGGTGCATTTTCCCTGCCCGCAAAACGGCCGTAGCACGTGTGATTAAGTTTAATGCTTTTTCATCATCTTGATGTACCAAGGAAGAGGAGAACGAAAGCTCTTCTTCTAATGAATCGGAAAAAAGAAATGGACCAGAGGCAAGGAAAGAAAAAAAGATGTGGAAAAGAGATGAATCTCCGCAATGAAATTTTAAAATGAGAAAAACTTTCTCAAAGGAGCTAATTCAGGTCAAAGGCAATACGATTTTAACGCACTGCACTTATTGAAGAACTGAAAAGGGACTGTCCTTTCAGTTCTTCAATAATTTATTTGATGGACTTTAATTTCAAACTTATGTCCTAAAGGCTCGATATTCAAGAAATCTTTCTTCTTTACTTTTGCTTAAGAGTTTTAAAGTAGTTTTAATTACAATTTATGTTAAGTAAGTTTTTGATATCTTTAGTAAGTATTTGAAGTCTTTCTTTTATTTTTATTCAATTCCTACTATTAGTTCACAATCTCCCGATATCTGGTACAAATTTTCAATCGTTAATAAAATACATTTCAAAGCGCTCAGTGGAGCTGAAATTCTATACACACGATTATTTTACTGTAATTTAATTATAATTAATAAAAATTAATTAAAACTAATTATTCAAAGAATTACAGATACAACCACTATGACATCATTTTTGGTGATTTGTGTAAAAACTTTAAAAGGTTTTTTTCTCAGATTTTAAAGCGCTCATTTGAGATGAGATTTTCTATATACACAATTGTTTTGGGTGACAATACAATAATTTAACTAAAAGTAATTCAAATGAACTGACTGAAACTAATTATTTAAAGAATTACAGGTACAGCCACGTTGGCTTCATTTTTAGCTAATTGGGTCAAAACTTTAAACGATTTTTTTTTTCCTCAAGTTTTAAAGCATTCAGTTGAACTAAAATTTTATATACACTATTGTTTTAGATCACGATACAATACTTTAATGATAATTAATAAAAATTAATTGCTACTTAATATTGTTATTCTGTCATATGTTTATAAATATTTATATTTATTGTAACTATTGGTAAAAAGTAACTAAAATAAAATTTCTTTTTGTTGACCTAAGTAGAAATTGACTTAAAAACTTTTTTTATATTACTTGTTATATATGAGAGTGGTTTCAAAATATGAAAAGCTCATTAAAGCTTCGAAACAGTGTTACGATGATATTTATGTTAAATATATATGTTGTAATAAAAAAATATTTTTCTTTATTTCTTTCTCCATATTCATTATATTCATATCTTTTTGTAATCAATCACTGAATTCCAACTGAAATTTTTTATTTTATTCATTTATTTAATTTTTGGAATCTAACATGAAAAGCAATTACACTTTGGGAATCAAGAATTAATTATATGTAAGATATTGCTAAGAATTTTGAACTAGTGAACACTAAGGATTTTGTAATATCGAATCTGAAATTTCTTCACATTTGTTTGCATTCTTTATATTAATTCAAACTTTTAGTCATAATCCTTTATCCTAAATGTCCATCTTTTTGATAAATTTGACCATTTACTTTATTAATAAATACAAACATTAAAAAAAAATAATAATAGAGCTGACAAAATGAGATTGAAAATAGAGCTTTACTAGATATATCTTACCTAGCTTTGATTAAAGCGTTTTAAAAACATTTCAAAACTATATAATAGTTTATATTTAAAATGAGACACCAAGAAGAAGTGCCAAGAAAAATTTGCAAATTTCAGAATAAGAGCAATTCGCAGAGTAATGCGATTAATGTGAAAAGCGTAACTCTCAGGCTCGCGTTGAGTAGGACACATGAGAAGGAAGCTGCATAATGGGAAATATCTGTGCCCTTTTTTAATACCAGGGGAAATCATGTTGGAAATTTCTATCGTCTCAAAAGCCTTTGTAACAGCAATGAATTCCACCAGTGAAAACAGCTCCAGTAAATAGATGAATTTATGAGATAGATGGTAATTGCAATGAGATGGTCACGTTGGTCCATTCATCGAATCTCAACTGACACCTATTGAGATGTGTCTCGGGTACATTGGCTGTACCAAAGATGGTTGGAATAAAGAAAGGTGGTGAGTTTTTAAAACTTCGGTGGAACAAAATAACGTCAGTTTGAGTGAATTGATGAATCCATCTACCAGTGGTAGCTGTCAAGTAAACCATTTCTGTCTCCATTTTGAAACAATTGCAGGACTCCCTGAAAACTTCTAAGTCGACCAGAATTGCTACCCTTTGGTCGGTTGCTAGTAGTCTGTATTCATAGCGTCCTTTGAGAATTCTGTTTTATACCCCAGAGCCCAAATGATTCCGGTTACAATGATGCTGAGTTGGAGCGACAAGGAAGATTTAATAGCACAGTACCTTGTTCTCAAATAAATCCGGTTTCTGTTTGTCAAATGTGGTGCCGTCATGGTGAAACGTCAATTCGGTCACAACTTGTGACGGGCCCGTCGCGCTTTCTACTAAAAACTCCTCTTGGGTTCTTTGGGGCCGAAAAGGCAAATTCTTTCCAACCAAATCCAGAAGCAAAGCGTGATTATGTAAACTAAGAACCTTTTAAATAGCAGAAGTTTAACGTAAGTATAGTGGCCTTTGGGAAATGATTATGCTAGTCTGTGGTTAGGAAAGTTAAAGTTAAAAGTGAGAAGTTATCCGACATTCAAGAGTTCAGATATTCGTGTCAGTACGTTCAAATCGAGGTGGATACCATTCCACGCGAGATAAAGAAACTACATCTAGGATTCGAGAGAGTTGCTGCTAGCTAGGATAAACAGGACCGTTCTACTAACTACTAGGGACTGTGTTTATACTGAGATTAGGATAAGGCCGTAAAGTTAAATATAGTAGTCAGGGTCGCGCTTATTTGGTAATACGAATTGTGTGTTTCTTCACCTCAGATCCGTTAAGTTAAAATAGAAAAAAATTATCATTCTATAGTGATTAAGTTAAGATCTTAATAAAAAGATATTAAGATTATGGCAACGCCTGGTTCTGCATTCACTCCCACACCTTTAGGTCAAGAGGAAAATGTAGGAGTAGGGCATGACCCACGGGCCCTACAAACTGTAGAACGCCATAATGTATGCTAATTCGGCATAATGGCTTAAAGGCCCGATATACTTAATTTCCTTTGAGTAATGCCTAATGACAACCAGTGGTATGCTGCATGCATTAGTCAGAAAAATATACAGATGCTTCACTCATCACCATTCTCTATGATCTCAAGCCAAAAACGTACTGGCATGTGATTGAATGCAACTTGCATGCTTTGTCAGTTCCGCTTTCAGATGAGAAAGTGTTGAAAATTTTTAAAAGGGATGGAGAGCCATCCATTAGGACACCATCCGTACTCTAGTTGACTTTGTATCTGGACGTATTGCTTTATGTATCGCTGTTTACAGTGGTCTTATAGTTTACTGAACTGACATTTCTCTCGAGCTTTTTTGCGAGTATCGTTTGAAAATAAACGTAACATTTTGTTCGTTGTTGACTTTCTCTCTTTGCCAAGTTTCTTCATTTCTGGCCTTTTGGGTGTAATATTTTCAATGTTATGTGGTGTATTTTATGAGCCTACAATGAACTCTTCTCAACGACATATTTTTCGAAAATATTTCAAATTTTCTGTTAAAAAGAGTTGCAATAACCAATATTTAACCAATTATATATTCTATTAAAAATGTCAGATACCTTCTGAAACGTATTGACCTTTTAACTGCCATGCCTGAAATTGTCTCGGGAGCAGCACTAGTGCTCCAAAATGTCTTGCCCTAATACTATAAGGGGTAATTGTTTTTTGAATGCATCTTATTGTCATACTCAAATACATATCGGGAGAAGTTTACAATAAGCCAAATAATTACAAAAAGTTCAAATCATAGCTTTTCAAAGACATAAAATTTTGGATACAAGGTGGAAAAATAAGCAGGATGTGTGTTTGAGGAGCAGTTTTTATCATACTTTCATGATCGACTTCAAAAATAAAAAAATGCAGATATGCTCAAACCAAAGATTATTTTTGTCAACAATTTAATTATGGGTGGTGTAGATCGTTGTGATCAGAAAATACTCTTGACTCAAACAATCCGAAAACATTATAAAAGGGTATTTTTACCCTTACCAGAAAAGGTACTCTGGAACTTATTTTTGTACTATAAAAATACAGTTGTGAAACTAATTACACTTTTATATAATTTCGAATTCAAGTTGTAGAAGAACATAAATAAAAATTATGATGATAAACTAAAATCAGTGGCACAACAGTCCATGAGGGTCAAGGCCTAATATGCCCATCTCAGTATACGTGACCATTGGGCACTGAGATACATGAGCAGATATCCCGATCATTTGGTCCGTCTGAAGTGAAGCTCCCAGTGTTTAGTCCCCAAGCAAGCTTGGTGCCCATTTAGTAACTCACTGAAGAGATGAAAGGCTGAGTCGACCTTGCCCAAACCTGTAGCGTGGAAGCGTGATACGCTACCACTCGACAACTGAGCTCTTAATAAGATGATGCAGCTTTTGGAAAAAATATTCCTGGCAGACCACCTGCAGTAAAAAACACTGCCCGTCTTACTGAACGACATTTTATTACATAAAATCCTTCTACTCCTGCGAAACATTCCCCTACAAGACAGTGCAAAGTTTGTTGTTCAAAAATAGATACAAATGGAAAAAAAGATAAGGAAGGAAACATGATTCAGGCGTAATGATTGCGAAATAAATTTTTGCTTTGAAAAGGGTTTCCAGTTATACTACACAAAACCGAATTACTGAACTACTAATAGATATTAATTTTTATTTATTTTTATTTTAGAAAATAATGTTTCACTAGAAGTGAACTTTACCGCTGCCACTCTGTGTGACAACACCCTCAAGAAAGTATGTAATTGCAACAAAACCTTGAAAATTCTTATATGCGTGTATTTCAAAATGTCAGTTTTTAACTACTAAGTGTATTTTATTTTATCCTAAACATCTGATTTTTTGCAATTAAAAAACTTGACAATTTGTACCTAAATCATCAAAATAACTTGACAGTTAGAGGGTGAATACTCACTAAAAGTGTCAAGTAGTTCAGTCTTCGTTTCATATGCAATATATTCCGTTCTTTATCTCACCTCTCGACTTCTATTTTCTCCTTGTATAGTAACTTTATCATTATCTTGCACACAAGGCGTACTGGCAAGAAAAGGTCTCCCTTTCCATTTCTCTGCACCATCAATTTTCATCCTCAAGGCTCTTTTCATTCATGTCCTTTTATTCCCAAAACCAGTTACCGAATTCTATTCTTTGTCCCGTTTCGCCCCGAAATTCCCCCAGGAATCCCCTCGAAATGGATTTCCCAGCAGCACCGTTTCTTCCTCATAGAAAATGCTAACGTAGTTAATACCTACTTTTTGATTCAAGGAAGTGCTGGCGCTCTCAAGGTTCGGTAGTAAAAATATTGAATATTTTTTGCCCGATCCAACTGTATAATTCAACGTCTGGAAAAATCCCATCCATGTCTTCTGTTAAGATATTTTTTTCTTCGGGTATTTTATCTTGAATAAAACAAGGTTTCTAGTTTTCAGGAAGCATTTCACATTATAACTGTTAAAAATGCATTAAAATATATCTTTTGAGCCAGTTTAGACAGGAAAATGATTTAAATTAGAGTTTAAGGCTTCCGACTACTTGCGACAACTTTTTTTGAAAAAAATGGAGATATGGGGATTTTTGGGGGGATTTTTAGATTGATTTAGTATATTTTAAGGAAAAATTTCTAAAATTGAAAAGAGAAAAAAAATTTATAGCTATTAAAATGGGAAAAAACTGGCGAAAATCTACAAAAAATTACATAAACGAGGCCCGCTCTGTACAAACATTTTATGAACAAATTCTCAATTTTTCAATTTTGATGTGTTTTTTGTTATTCATGTTTGAAATGACCTTCAGGTTAAAAAATATTTTAATTTTTACAAAAACTAGAGCACTTTATCTTAGTTGTTATATGAAATTGCTTAAAAAAACAGTGATTATATTCACATAAAGAACTGTAAATTTTGTAATAAAACAGTGATTGATAACTAAATCTGATGGTTAAAACACTTATATTGTTATACAAAACATACACAAAAAATTTCAGCAAATTTTTTTCAAGATTTTTTGAGCAATCGCTGTCGGCGTTTGAGTGAAAAGTTATGGCATCTGCTCTTACTAAAAAGCGTGTAATTTTTGTTCTAGTGAATGGAAAAGCAAATACATGGTATTTTTATTAAGAGCTGATAAGATGGTCTATAAAATAAAATCATAAAAATTTTTGTCAATTTTGAAAAAAATCGTGATTTTAGGGTAGTTGGATACCTTAACAAGAAGGTTAAATATATACCACATTAAAATAATTATTGTTGAGGTTGGCTTTACATAAGTGTAACAGAATGATCTAAAGGATGTATCACTTTGCTTAGATTTAATATAATTATAAATTTTTCATCTCGTTACTTGAGGAAATATATAAAAAATACAATACCCCTATTCGTTATTTTAAAAGCTATTCATTTTCGACAAATTAAGTTAGTACATTATTTTTCCAGGATGATTCTACAAAGGAAGAAAGAAAAAAATAAATTTTAAATAGTGGCGTAACATACACCCCTGCATTGCGGGAGAGTGACTGGATGCTATGGAGCCCAAAGCCTGACTGACACCAAGTACGGCTTGGGGCCCAAACCCTGTGCAGTGGGGACATAATATTCTACGTTACGCCACTGATTTTAGAGTATTATTTATTTTCTTCTGTTTTTGTTCCGTAGGAAATTATTAGAAGAATTTAATTTTTTTTTCTACATAAATATTCTATAAACTTTCTGATTTCTTATCCAATTTTCAATTGATGATAACTTCATTTACTTGAAAAGTTTATTTAAGTCAAAAAAATCCTAAATTTTCTTTTCTTGAGTCGTAGGATACTTTCTTTTGAGACAAATGTCAATGGGGAAAAGGATACTTGTTTATGAATCATCTGGACTGAATTCTGTCCTTTAGGTTGTGATTAAAAATATAAGTCATTGAAAACAATATGATTAGTTTCTAATAAAACTTTTAAGTTTAATCTCTTCTGTTTATCATTTTGAGACAATTTAAGACTATTGTGGTACTTGCTTAATTTGGAAATAACAAACGAAAAGATGGTGGAGGTATGCTATTCCTTTCTATTAACCTCACAAGTAATTAAAGCAGTTATTAAAGCAGTAGTTCAAAGTTGTTTCTATAAAATGAATCAAAATTTCTAACATATGAAAACCTGACAAGTGGTTAATACTTCAGACTGTCATTTTACATTAATATTATTACATTCAGAAAAAAATCATTAAAATAATGTTTTGTGTTGGTTTATATATTATCTAATTACTGAAATAAAAAGCATTTTAAACACATTTTAATAAAATTTAGGTGAAATTACAAATACAAATACTCTGTAACATAGATATCTAAAAATATTATATGTATTGATTTGATTTTGACGAGAAAAAATAATTTTTATGATTATTATTCTAAATACTTTTTTTTTAATTTTAATATACTTGTTTATATTTTTGTTAAAAATCAAAGGCATTTCTGTAAAACAACAAATAACATGCATTAAAGTATTAAGTAGACAGCTAGAATTTAAATCTAAAATCAATTGAAGTTGTTTGTCAAGAAATAATATAATTTTACTTCCATCGATTTTGGCTCATCTGTCTCATAAACAAAATTTCTTCAATGATTAAACGAATGGAATTATAAAAGTTGCAGTTAGCCACTCAGGTAATGAAAAATTGTATCTATTTTTTAAGAAAAAGTACAGTTTTCAAATAAATAAGTATTTGACATAAACCTTTCTAAACAAAGAATGGAAAAGTAAAACTAAATATCCATTGAAGACAGAAATAGAGAGAAATCAATTTAATTATCAAATGTTTTCTAAAAAAGTAGGTGAAGGGGGTGAATAAACTCAATCAGAAATTTCAGAATTTTTTCTCCTTCCCTCTTTTGGGAAAAGTTGTTGAAAATGCAATAGTCTGGATTTACGGAAGACCGTTCTTTGTATTTGATTAGCATCTTCATCACACAAATCTACGAGCTATGAAATAAGGTTTTGATCAATTTTGGTGTATGATATTTCAAAATGTGCGTGTGTTTAACATATATTGAAAACATTGAGTGTATATAAATAGCTTTCTGAAAAATTATTGAATGGGCCAAATTGGATATTATCATAACTATATATCGAATCAAATGTATAGTAAAAAGCATACTAATAAAAATCTTAATATAAGAAAGTAAAGATTTCGAACCCAAGGTTTTGATATCGAGAGTGTTTAATCAAAAGAGACACACAATTTTCTTCGAAATTTTATTAAATGTTTACAAATAACTCAAAAGTGAAATAAATTCAATAGTAAATTCCCTTTGTCATTAAATATATATCTTATAACTTCTATTCACAATGACTGATATAATTACTATGATTAAAAAAGAATTGTACATAAAATTTATGAATTGTAACAAAAAGCAAATTGATAAACATTGTTAAAACAAGAATTTTTTTAAAATAAAAATTGCAATTATTCATTTAACAATATATATTTGGGTCTGAAATTGAGTAACAAAAAAATGAAAATATTCAGTATCTCATTTTGTCAGAATGAAGTCTTTAATTAATTTGACGGCATTTGCAATCCGAAATGTTTTTTCAGCTATAAATTTTGTCTTTTATCCTATTTTTTGCAACATTTCTGTATCTCTCTTTTTATGATTCTTATACAAATAGAATATATTTAAGAAAATTCAAGTATTTAATTGAACTGCTCTATTCATCGATATACAGCTTAATTTTTATGAAGCATAATTCTTTACAGTAATAAATATTATTTATTAATAATAACCGTTATTAATAATTTTTTTATTTATTACATTAAATATTAGACCCTTATCTATTACTTCTAAAATTCTATTCACAGGGGAGATAACTGATCTCTTCAGTAAATTTTCTTCTAATATATATTTCAAATGTCAACTCATTTCTCTCACCGAAAGAAATAGATTGACTGCCTTTATTCCACAACTCTTTGCTAAATCTTGACTAAGCGAACAATATATTTCATTCTTGTATAAAACCTGACTTATGATAGTCTTTCAATTTCCATGAAGCAGTAAAAAATCCAATTCTTCTATCAGCAAGAGGAACTGAGCACAAAAGTTTGTCTCCTTCAAGAACTTGAGGAATAAGTCTTCCTCAGTAATCGAGAGAAAGCAATGAAGGCAAAAATTTTCAAGATCTTAGTTCCTTATAGAAGTAGATTCGCATATCAAAGGAATCAAAATGGCTAGAAACTATTTATACTGATAAAATTCGAATTATATCTCTGCTTGTTATAATGGACACGATTAAAAGTCAACAAATGAGCACTTGTTTTCTTCAAATATATTACTGTATTTCCTCTGAAAAATATACAAGCATCAGCTGCATTAATACTTCTTTTTAAGATTTCTTGGATCCGGAATGGAGTAAATAATTTTTACTCAAAATCATGAAAAGATTAAATGACTCGCTTGCTTTTCTTCCTTCTTAAACGAGAAATCGGATAAACAGTTGGAGTAACTCTAGAAACTGATAAGGGAATACTGCATATAATAAGACTACTTGAAGGAAATATGAGTGCAATTTTCTTCTTCTTCTGAGTAGATTGCATCTATAAAAGTCTATTGCTATGTGGGTAGCAATGGGTGAAAAAGAAAATCTCAAACAATTTCGCGTGATGCCAGATTTTGTGTTCTATGAGAGATCCTTGATTTTATTGTTGCGTTGAGTTGCCATTTTATAATGCTAAAACTTCCATTTAAAATTAATCATAATTATATTTTGAGTGTAATACATATTATTTCTTCGTGTTTCACTCTAAAGAAATTTAAAGCTTGAAATATGTATGAACCCATCGTACAGCAACAAAACGCATTTATTAAAAAACTGAAATTATTATTGAGTATAACACTGAAATTATTTTTCGTATTTAATCTAAAATCAAGACTAAATACTATTAAATGTTTATTAATATTCTATATGCGTTTATAAAAAATAATATTTTGTGAACAATTGCCTTACACCACAAATTATATATAAGCTGTTCAAATACACTGACTAACAGATAAAAGGCAACACCATGAAAGATAAAGTAAAATGTGGTGAAAATAGACGGAGAAATAAGGAATGGTTATAAATTGCAGAGAGAAAAATTCTTGAGGTTATAAAGAGAAAAAACAATGGTTTTTAATCGGAACCTACCTATCGCGAAAAGATGTTCTACGGCATGCAGATAGGGAGAAAAATAGTTTTAAAAAAATAATTTGAGTTTAATATTACCACAAACGTGTTAAAAGTTTGACTGAATTTTAGATGATTTCACACAAAATAAACTATTTTTCTACACTAAAACTATCCAAAAACGATTATAATAAATAAATGAGTACTGAATTGTGTATATTAAAATGAACATTGTAACATTTCATATCCCCATCTTTTTATCTCCGCACTGTCCAATCAGTCTACACCAAGCTTTATTCCGTCTTTAACTTTATCGTGCACTGTCTTCAACAGTATATATATTTTTTTTAATTTATGTCTAAAGAAGCTGTTTAATGAGCCAGATGCTTTTTTCTAGTTAGTATGTGTCCTTGTTTCGCGAAAAAGGTTAAGGTATTCGAATACGTTCGGAACCGTGATTTTAAAAAAGCGCATAAAAGAATAATTCTCATGATATTTAGTGTCACTTAGATTAGAATACATGTATAAAATTGTTTTAATGACATTTTGACAAAAAAAATTATTTAAGTACAATACTTCGGCAAAAAAATTAACTTAGAATAACCTTTTTTCAAAATGTTCTCCTTTTGTGAAAAAGGCTTCTATTATAATTATATATTGCCTGTATATAGCTCAGACCTCTCTACAAAGGCTCAACTAGAATTTTTGAAATATTCACATTATTTTCAGAGTTACCACCAATTGAAATAATTATTGGCGTTTTTTTTTCTTAAAATTGCCTACCTCTATTATCGTAAAACATGGGTAAACCCACTTCTAAGTTATATATTTCAAAAAATTCTAGTTGAGCTTCTGTACAGAGGTCTGAGCTATATACAGACAAAATATTATTATAATAGAAGTATTTTTCACAAAAGGAGAATATTTTGAAAATGGGTCATTCTATGTTCATTTTTTGTCAAAATATTGTACTTAAATAATTTTTTATTGTAATGCTATTCTTAAAAAAATTTTATATACATTTTCTAATCTAAGTGACACTAAACATCATAAATATTATTTATTTATACGCTTTTGCAAAATCACGGCTCCGAACGTAGTCGGATACCTTAAATAGTACTGAAATACTTATAATTTTCTTTAATAAAAATTACTTTGACTTGTAACCAAAGAAAAGTTTAAGCACTTAAACTTCATTTCCCTTCTATTAGTATTTAACATAAAAATAAGTTTTCTATTTTATTTTTCCTTAACTACACTCATGTCCATAAATTAAGGATAATTCAGAGTCAAGCGGAAATCGAACTCTAAAATAAATATATCACCCATAAAATGAGTACACACATCTTTAAGATTCATATGCAAATTGCAGGAAGCCCCCAGAAGACACCGATAGTACGACACAATGACGAGAGTGTAAGAGGAGGATATATAAGGAATACAGGCAAAGAAGTAAAATTCTTCACCTTTATAAGACTTTCAGTGCTATAACCACATAGTTATGACACAATTTGGATGATTTTTACGTGGTAGAATTATCGCCCGTCTGGAATACAGGCGTTTCCATCTGGAAGTATCCGAGGAACTTGGAATCTCCAGTCTGGCAACGATTCCAAGATGATGGTAATGTGAATAAACGTTACAGCACAAGTCACCTCCGAGTTACAACGCCGAATGAGGACCGGTAATTGGTAGTTACCTCCAAAAGAAACAGACGGAGCACAGCTTCAGACCTTTCTCGTCAGCTCTCTTCATCCACTGGTACGACAATTTCAAGGCAGACCATGTACAGACGCTTAGGTCAGATTGGTCTATATGCTCATAGACCTGTCAGATGTGTTCCACTTACTGTAACTTGCTGTCGCCTGCGATTAGCCTGGAGTAGAGAGCATACATTGTGGACACTGCAACAGTGGGCTTATGTGATGTTTTCCAACGAGTCCAGGTTTAACTTGCAGAGATGTGACAATTCTGTTACCGCCAAAAAAACATCATTGAACGCACCGTTTCGGTACTGCGTGATTGCTCGTTTGAGGGAAATCATTCTGGGTTCCAGATTGATTGATTGAAAATTAATGTCGCACTGTTCAGCTACACGAGGGCTATTAGCGACGGACCACGTAATTTTGAACCATGGTCAAGTGACGTGGACGACACCTGAGATGGCACCCTCCTCTCCTAACTACCACACCACACCGACGGGAGGACGTTTCAGCTCTCGACAGATTTAACGTGCATCGCTGCCCTACGCGTCGGGTCTTTAGTGGCACTGGGCTCGAACTCGTGACAAAGCAAGCCACGATCCGATACCTATACCACTCGGCTACCGCGGCCACTTCTGGCCTCCAGAACTGACCTGCATGTTCAAATTGGAATCATGACAGACTAAATCTATCGGGACGTCATTCTGGAATAATATGTACGTTTGTTTCGGAAAGCCATGGACGCTAAATTTGTTTTCATGGATGACAACGCCTGTCCTCACCGAAAAAACATCGTAAATGAATGCTTTCAATCGGACAATGTCACCCGTATGAACTGGTCATCATTCTCATTGAACTTGAATCTAGTAGAGAATGTGTGAGATATACTTGGTCGACGAGTTGCATTCCGTCAACTACCTCTTACATGTCTACCGGAACTTCGGAGAGCATTGCTTGATGAGTAGAGTAATATTCCCCAAAATCAGATCGAATAGATAAAATGTATTATGAGTGGAGATAGATATGAGAGAGAGATAGACTATGCTATAGCTGGATGTAGCTAAGATAATAGCCATGCTTATATATTTGTAGAAATATTGTATTAAGATATTTATTTATGTTTTTTTATATTAACTTAAAACTATTTAGAGGTAGAACTATTTAGAACTTTAGGTAAAGAAATGTTTCATAAGAGTAAATAGGTGATTTTAAGTAGTCCTCTCTGAAAATAAAATTAAGCGAGCAATGTGATATAGTATTTGCACAACATTTAACTTCATTATGAAAATACGAGTGTATTTAAAAAAGAAATAAATAGATTTTATTTTTTTTTTAACATTGGTCAAGTTCCTGAAGAACAATAATATTTTTATTGTACTATCCAATTTGTAAATAAATAAACTAGTTTCTGATTATTCTATAATTTTTTGTTCCAGGAAAAAGTTATTTATCACTAGAGGAGATAAAAGGGGGATATTATTTCACGGCACAAAAACGTTATACCAGTTTCATATATTTTACTCTAATAAACATTATGGAATTCTTTTAAAAAATCTATTCTATTAAACAGACATGTAACTGAAACATTTCCTCGTTTATTCTAACCCTCATTTTATAAGCACTGATCGAAAAAAGTTTAAAAAAATATCTTGAATGACATTACAATCTTGTGTGTATGAATAGTTAAAATTAAAGTAAGGTTCTCAAAATGAAGTATACATACCAAAATAATTTAATTCTTTGCTTATTAAGACTTGTGAAAATTCTACAATATTTTTTTTTATTATTGTTCAGCTTAAAAGAATGGACGAGGTTTCTCCAAATGAGTATATCTCACACACACATATCCAATTTCTTCTGGTGATCAAAATATCTCTAGCTATTTCCTTTCAAAATAAAAACTGACAAAATTGAAAATTGGGAAAATAAATTTCTTAAAGATTTACGATTCATAAAAAATAACTGGTGCGTTTTCATTGTATCTCGTGTTGAAAATACTTTATATGGTTTTCTTATTTTTATTATTTTTTTTTAGCTTAACAATGGAACACTGGGAGAGAGATTTATTTTCATAAGGCAAAGAACTATAACAAGGTGAAAATATTTCGCTTAAATATAACTTGGTTAAGCGTATTATCTAAATTTTTCTGTCTTTAAGGTTAAGAATGTTATTTCTTTCCATCGAAAGCTATTTTTAAACTGTGGCATTTCGACGAGATACTGATTCACTTTCTTTCTTGAATTTTTATTTACTTTTTATCAAAACATGTTTGCTCTGTTTTCGACAAGTATTACATGAAAGGAAAACTCTTACAATAATATATCATAATAAAAATAAACTCTTTACTTCATTGATAAAGGATATATTTAATAAAAATATTGCTTTAAAAATGTAATCACGCAGTAAACTTGAGACAAACAAGACAATAAAAGTTCAAATTTCACTTGAAAACATAAATGTACTACAAGTAGTTATTGATTTATCTAGAATTTAGAAAATACAAAATGACTAATATTGAAAGTGAATATCATATAAAATACAAAAATAAATAGCAAAATTGTTAATGATATCCTGATAAACTTTTAAAATAGAATTGGTTTTGAAAGAAAAAGAAGAAATTTTATTTAACATAGATTTTTTTATTTAAACACCAGATTTTTTAATTTAAACATAGATCTTAGTTTGAATATTGTTTCCTTTGATCAAAGAAACAAAATAATTTAAAACTGTGACACGTATTATAAAAGAGATTCACCTTTTTTATTAGTAAAACTTTAGTAGCAAAATTTAGTGAACACAATTTTATCACATCTATTAAAAAACTAGAAAATAAATAATCATAGTTTTATTTTGTTTCTACATCCATTAAAACTCTGTTATGTATTTTACGATTATCTTAAAAATATTTTAAAGGCATAAAACTTTTTTCAAAAAGTCCATGTATCCCCAAATATTTATTCAAGGTTTAAATCTCGAAATTCTCTAAACTTGACATCTCAAAAGAAGTTCACTTTCTCATCGAGTTTTTGAAAGCTAAGCGAAACTTTTTGTGGTATTTTTTGAGTTATACATGAATAGATGTCAATTGTGTGGTAAAGAAATGTCGAACGTTAACAAAACCCTCTATGGATTTTTTCTAAGGAAGACTCGATTTTTTATAAGCCATTCCCTTCAACACTTTAATTAATTACTGATGTAATTAAATTATGGGAGGATTTTTATTGTGCAATTGTTTTACAAGATATGCCCCAAAAAATTACCAAAGAATATAAATGAAAGTAAAAATAAATTTTCTTCTTTAATCACAAATTTTAATGTTAATGATTATTTTAAATAACTTGTGTGAGGTACTTAAAAAATATTTAACTGAAATACAATTTTTTCGTGTTTCACAAAAGCTAAATATAAATATGGAACAAAATTCTTATGTATTTTAGAACGATTTCTCTGTGCTCCATTTTAATGATTAACATTCAAAAATTATTTTTTTATTTAAATATCTGATCGGATAATCTTGTTCCTCAATTATAAATCCGTATCATGCGTCTAAAATTTATAGTGGATTTACGATGACTATATTCAATGGCTTTTCAAAATAATCTATGGTAAATATAATGATATCTGGGAGTGCTTGCATTTTTTTCAAAAAGTATACCTGTAGTTTTTTAAGCATGATGCATTTTGTCTTGATGCAGTTTCTCTCTCTGGCAGTCGTTAAAGTCATTAGGGATAAGTAAAAATTGTTCTGAACGTATTGGATGCAAAACATTGTTGATAGTACATTGATCAGATTTTGAACGTATCAGACATTAGACAAGGGCCGGGATGAGCATTAAGTCGATCGCGATTGACCAGTGGACCGCCATGACATTTTGTGGTGACCGCCTTCACACAAGATCTTAGACGCGTATATTATAAAAGACGCGTACACTAAACATGTGATTATCAAAATAATGGAAATACCCGTAAAAGAATAACTTTTGAAATCTATATAATGGGCGAAGTAAAGTATTCCACTTTTAAAAAAGGCTGCAATTCATTTATCATCGTTCTTTCGCTCTACCTTACCTGTATGAATCTGCATTTTCAACGATGGATATAATTATGACAACATAGCATTCTCGTTTCCCAGACGACAACTTAGAATCCATTGCAAGGTTAGAAGTTAGTAATAATATACCGAGATATATTCAAGATTGAGGCAGACAGTATCTAGACTTAGTCTTCTACTGATTGCGAGATTATAACTACGAAAACTAACTTTTAATGAAGGATTTATTTTTTTATGTATTTAGAATTGTGTTTGATTATTCTCTATTTATTATTGTTATAATATAAATATTGTTAAGGTTTTTTTTTTGCTTATCACATTTACATCACAGGGTGGACCACAACATCTTGAAAAAATTAGAAGTAAGACCACGCCATGTAAAAATCTTCCCACCCCTGGACAAGGGTATCAATAAGAGCCCGTGGGATAATTCCGAATGCAGACAAGCCGTTGGGTTTTACTCTGTGCCTCCCGGAATAGATATGCCCATAATGCTGCTCGCAGAATGGGAAATACCTGAAAAGAAGACATAGTACCCCTCCTATAACCAATTTTGTCTTTAGGTGCCACACTGTTCTCACGAGTCTCTAGACTGCAGTGTTAAGAAAAGTTGCAAAAATGATCGCCATGAAGGTAGTCTGCGCTACTCCAGAGATCATCGCACTTCCCATGTGCATACTTGTCGTTCTTATATACCAAGTCTGCTTCCTTACTCATGATCAGTGATGTGGTTGTACGATCCGGCAAGGTCGACTTGACAACAAGTGTGTCCTCTCGAGTGTTAGTACGGGAGGCCATACAAACCCTGTTTAAACCATCGATTTTGTATCCACACATGAATGTATCCATCTATTTTTCTATCTATCTATGCATAACTGAGATATTAAATAAATGGTTTTAAAAAAGGAGAAAAAAGGATGTTGCCAATTATCTAGTTGTTACACAAATCTCTTTTAAAATAGGGATTAAAGTTTCGAATACGAAAATGTTCCTTCAGTTCAATAATAAAAAAGCTAATAAGAGCTAAAGAAAGATCACGAAAGAAAAAGGAAATTCAAGGTGTAAAACAATTCCCTGCTTTTCCTGTATGACTTTATTTCCTTTCAGATTGAAAAGTTCTTCGAAAAATCTTATTTCTTTATATTCGAATGTTTTTGGAACTGATTCCATACTATTGTTCCAACAACAAAATGTCTGTGGTTTGATCTTGGAAAAAACTAACACTTAAATTTAACATTAAAAGATAACTGAATAATTTATATCAGTGTTTCAACAATATTTTAGTGATATTTATAGAATATAAGTTTTTTAGAACGTCTATATATATATATAAAATAGTGCAAGTTTATTTCAAAAATATTTTTGTTTTGTTCAATGTGAAATACATAGATTTTTCGATAACGTTACAACCACCTATTCTTAACCAATCAAATGAGATAATAATGTTTCTGTTTCGAAAGAATAAGAATTCAAATCATAAAAATTATATTTTTATGATGTTTTTTTTAAATTTATAACAGAAGTTTTGTCCACCATTTTTAAAATATAAGAACAAAGATCAGGTAAATGAGGAAGTAGTTACGATACTAAATTTGCAATCATTACTAGAGTATATTGGTGATTGATTGTTCTTCGTGTTGGTTTTTTTTTAAGTTCCTTTAGATATGCTTAAATGGTAAAATTTTGATTCCTATTAATAGCTTATAACTGAAAACAATTTATGTATGTTATTTAGAAATTAATCCTAAAATAAAAAACACATTTAACAACCTATGCAGTATTCTAAGCATTGATTTCTGATTTAAAATACAACTATGCTTTTTATTTGGTAACCACACTTAAACTTTTTAAGTCTTCAAATTTTTATTCTTATTTTAGGTAAAGCATATTTACATACTACTGCGACTCTACTTTTTAATATTAAACCACAACATTTATAACTATGAAAGTATGTAAACAATAAAATTATAAGCTAAAAAACTAAAAATTTCCCACATCAAAAAAAATGGAATACTTGAAATGTCTCAACCAAATTCATCTCAGAACAGTACAATATCAAATAGATATTATCGATTGAATATAACAATCGTGGATATTAGAAACGAAATTCTACCTTCATTTTTCACAGGAGCATTTTTTTTCAAAAAATGCAGAAGTGTGGAAAGCAGTAGAAAGCGAGAGTTATCATGTAAATGGCCAATTGGGTACAGTTATTATGATATGAAAAGTAATGTAAAAAAGAACTGAAAGTAATCAAATAAAAGTGGGAAGTTTTCTCATACTTCATATCAAGGGCCTGGTACCATATTTATACTGATTATTTACAGATTTCTAAGCAATACATCACCTGGTATCAAATAAAGTTTTTACTTAGGAATTTCGTAATAAGGTATAATAAAAAATTATGTAGAAAAAACTGTGATCTTTCTAATAATACTTAAATTTTAATGAAATATTTATAATGAAAAGAAGTAAATCAAGTCTGTTTCATATTCTGTTTCAAGCAAAAATGAATGAAAAAGCTCTATATGTAAAAAATAGAAATAAATATATATATATTATATTACAGATATATATATATTATATATTTATATATATTATGTGTGTGTGCGTGTGTGTGTGTGTGTGTGTGTGTGTGTGTGTGTGTGTGTGTGTGTGTGTGTGTGTGTGTGTGTGTGTGTGTGTGTGTGTGTGTGTGTGTGTGTGTGTGTGTGTGTGTGTGTGTGTGTGTGTGTGTGTGTGTGTGTGTGTGTGTGGGTGTGTGTGTGTGTGTGTGTGTGTGTGTGTGTGTGTGTGTGTGTGTGTGTGTGTGTGTGTGTGTGTGTGTGTGTGTGTGTGTGTGTGTGTGTGTGTGTGTGTGTGTGTGTGTGTGTGTGTGTGTGTGTGTGTGTGTGTGTGTGTGTGTGTGTGTGTGTGTGTGTGTGTGTGACATGTTTTGAGCCAGAATCAGACTTAGTTTTAAAAAAGGTCTTTATTCTAGAATTAATACATCTCTTTTGTCGCTAAGAGCAGGGAGGGGAAAAAACGCCACGGTGTGTTTTAAGTGGGTTAGCACTTAAAACACCAATGGGATAAGTATCACGGATTTTATGATTGTACTTGAAAGTTAATGCTGACAACATATAGGGCTATTAAATATAACGATCTGGAATTAGACATGTTTATTGACTAGGCTACATGTTCTGAAGAAATAAACGGGTGATTAGTGTGATACTTGAAGATTAAATGAAAAATATGAGTTAAGTGCTAGATAGGGAATTTAATTTTTAATCTGATTTAATTATCATCCCCTTACATATATATATATATATATGTATATATAAATTATCACTTAAAAGATATTAACTACCGTATTTACTCGAATCTAAACCTCCATCAATTCTAAGCCGCACTACCAATTCTATATACGTTTTTGAGAAAAAATTTTAAAAAATTGTGTAAAAAATTCATCTATATCCAATATTTCAGAAATTTAAAAAAAGAAATTTAATGAGAAATAAGAAGTTAATAATTACTTTATTTTACCACTATTAAAAACTTTCACAAATACATACAAGATCCTATAATTACTTTAACCGTCAGTATCATGTTTCGGAAATGATTCGTCACTTCCATTGTCACAGCTGACTTCGGAATTGGTGCCGGCATCGCCATTTTCTCACACGGTGCGGTCTTCCGTGCTATTTACTGTATTTGTTATGTAACATTTTTTTAAAAAGAACCATTAAAGACTGTTGAACATTTTCAGGCAAAAATTATAAGAATTTGCTTATGCCATCGACATATATTTATTCCATCCTTGTCAAAGTTTCAGTGGCCGCTGCTTTGTTTCCGTTTTTTTCTACGTATAAAACTGTCTCCTTATTCATACTTGCGTCGTAGTGAACTCGTCTTTATACTATTACCGATATCTTTGATGTTTAGGTGATTGGAAGAAAGTAAATCCAAAAAAAATGTCTTAAATACAAGCAGGCAACGGTGTTTAGGATAGACTGAATACTGGAGACAAACTGCGGAATGGGATAAGTCATCTATGCAAGTAGACAGAATGGACGGTTGTATTTTTCTTATTAAAATCGGTGGAAATTCAATTTCCCGGTCCAACAAATGTTTTACCTTCGATTCTAAGCCACACCTGATTTTCAGTAGCATTAACACAGGAAAAATAGTGTAGCTTAGATTCGGGTAAATACGGAATTATTATTTTAAGAACTAATTTATACGAAATTATCTTGCACCAATAAATTACTCTAAATGCATTAAATTAAAACTGATGCAGAATGAAAACAAAACGCTGACATCCTTTCTTATTTCTTTCCAGTATCAGTTTTAACGCCAATACTGATTATTATGGTACGTGCGCAATGTTGTGTACAATTCCATAAATGAATTGCGTTTTTACACATGTGAACTGAAATATTTAATGCTCTTTAAGCAGACATTAAAAAATAACATTTAATTTATAGGGCTTAATTCTTTCAGAAAAACGAGAGATACCTGCTTTATTACGAGAAATAAAACAACATCTCAATATAAGCAATAATAGTACAGCAATACAGCAATATGTAGATAATGCAGCATTATATAGACGATATATATATATATATATATATATATATATATATATATATATAATTAAATTAGATTAATTAAATTCCCTATCTATATAGCACTTAACTTTTATTTTTTCATTACCTCTTCAAATATCAAACTAATCACCCATTTATTTCTTCCGAACATATGGCCTAGCCAATAAACATGTCTAATTCTAGATGGTTATATTTAATAGACATATATGTCAGCATTAACTTTCAAGTGCACTCATGAGATCCGGGATCGGTGTTTTAAGTGTTAACCCACTTAAAATTTTTACGTTGGCGTGCTTTTGCTCTCTTCTTCTTAGCTTCAGATGAAATCTAGAAATGATTGAATAAAGTTCCTTTTTAAAAACTAAGTCTGTTTCTGACTCCAAAACGTGTCATGTATATATATATATATTTATGTATATATATATATATATATATATATATATATATATATATATATATATTTTATATATATCATGTATTGGAGTAATTCTTAGATTTACAGGGAAATGCAACGTGCAGCCGTTTATCATATTATATTTTATTCTAAGGTTCAGCAAAACAGTCTGAACTCCAAGCCATGACAAGACGAGATCTCTTTCAGCATTGATCAGCAGCGAGTGAGTCGTTAGTACACGTGTCTTTTTTAAGTCCAGCGAAAGTAGTTCTTATGCGGGAGGTGGGTTGATTTGTCCTGGTATGAAGTTTACTCTCCAACTGACACTTAAGGAAATGGGATTCATCATATATATATATATATATATATATATATATACAAAAGACATACATAAAGACAATTTATTTAATAATGTTAATTATGATAGATTTGGTTCACTAATTAGGTTTGTACTTAAAGGGAACTATATATATCATAAAAGCAACTATTATCAGCAGATTAGAGGATTGCCACATAGTGGCCCTGCGAGCAACTGTTGTGACATCTCTCGCGTTCTTCTTCTAACATAACTCCTACGTTCTTTGACGGCCACGATTAATGGCAAAACTTTTCCAACCCAATTCCAAGAGGAAAAACGAAGCAACAATGCAAATAAGATATCCTTTAAAAGGATAGAAAGTTTAGTGAGAGTGAATGGCAATCTTAGAGAAAGCTTAGTGTGGATCAAGTGGAATTGAGTTTAGACGGCCTACTCAAGAAAAAACGGAAACGCCCACCTTCGATAATAATATTTTATAGGAGGAGAATTGTACACGAGTATATCTATTATCTACAAGTATCAGAATCGATGAGTCATCAACCAAGGTAGGAAGATTATATTATAAACGATAGTATAATATAGAAAGCGAGATTAGGTCGATAATTAAGTATATTTTGATAAGTGATCTAGTTTTGTGTGATCTGACTTAAATAATCGGCATACTTGGTTTATTCTCACTTAAAAATAAGTTTGTTCGTTATATATAAGTTTTAATTTTAATAAAAGTTGTATTAAGAAGTATCTCATCCTTCCAATAATCTCACACCTCTAACTTACGCGGACCCACCACGTCATAGCTATCGACAGATGGCTATGTCACACTGTCTTGCCAATTTATTCTTACATTATTTTGAAAGTAGTTACATTAATAATTCTAAATATTATATTCATCGTTATATAGATGATATAATCATTTTTGGCAAACAAGCCAATTTTATACCTAACATTAATTTTTATCCACAATATCTTAATTTAATACAGACAAATAATAACAACAATGAAGCAAATTTTCTTGACATACATGTCAAATTATATGAAAATGTAATAGTTTAATATTAATGATAAAAGAGAAGAATTTAATTTCAATATTATAAAAGTTCCTCATTGGGAGACTAATGTACATGTTTCTATATTCAGAAATATTGTTATTAATTATATACAACGTGTGACGTCTCTCGCGTACTTCTGCTAACATAACTCCTATGTTCTTTGACGGCCACGATTAATGGCAAAACCTTTCCAACCCAATACCAAGAAGACAAACGAATATAATATGTAAATGAGATATACTTTAAAAAGGATAGAAGCTTTGATGATAGAGCGGCAAGTTTAGAGATAACTTAGTGTGGAATCATTTTTGATCAAGGTTAGAGTCCTATAGTTTTGGAAGAAAGATTCGTTCATTAAAAAAGAAGTTGGAAACCCTCGCATATTCAGTTACATTATAGATATCACTCAATCACTGAAGGAAGGAGATCTGCAAAAGGTAATATTTTGTATAGGAAGTTAGATGAATGGGGTTTATTTATTATAATTAAGATAAATGATCTAGTTGCGTGATCTGACTCTGAATACAAGGTTTAATTGGGTGTTAACTCTCACTTTAAAGAAAGTTGTCAATTAGAATTAAGTAATATAAGTTATTCTTAATAAAAGTTGTATTAAGAACCAATATGTCTCATCATTTTGATAATCCCACACCTCTAGCTTACGCGGATCCGGAAAGACATAGTCATCACAGGATGGCTATGTCGAAAACGTAATAAATTTCTTGTGTCAAAAAAATCAGACATTATAAATAACTATAAACATTTTACTAAATATTGCTTAAATCAGAAATACCCAATTAATTTCATTAATAGTTATATAAATAAAGCTATTCAAAATAGTTAGGATTAAAATTCTGAGATTGATAATAGTTTATTACTATAAACTTAAATATTTTATTGTTATAGTTATCTCCATAATCTAAAATTAGATTAATAGAAATTACTTAATATTATTTTATTCATATTTACTCTGGTGTTATTATATTTAAATGCTATATATGCAACTCTTATTAATTTTTATTTCTATTCTTTTTATTCTTTTGTTAATGCTACATTTCAGCCATTCTTTTGATTTAAATCTGTATTAGGGTATAGAATCTGGCAAACAAATTGTTTGCACTCAGATTTAGCCGGGGGTTTTGCATTTGTAAGTGCAATTTTAGGTAAGTTACCTCTATCTTTGTAATGGATTTAGATATTCCTATCCCTTATTTCCTATTGGTTTTGCTCAGTGTTATTTACAAAAAGTGGGGAAGTTTGGCTGGCCAAAAACATGTTCAACCCCAATTTTATATAAATTATTTTTATATAATAGCTGTCCTAAGTCAGTAATGTTAAACACTGCGATCCATTTTATATTTATAATCTCGATTACTCTTTTGTCCTTCATTGTGTGATTTTCCTGCTGTCTATGTGTTTGTGAATGTTATTGTTTGATGTTATCTCTTGTTTTGTAGAGAATTGACTATATATATATATATATATATATATATATATATTGAATTAACTTCTCTAGACCCTGAATTATACAGCTGAAATGTGGCAAAGATATTTTTACTGGGTGTCCCAGAATGTTCTGGATTTAAAAAGTAGGTGTAAAATACTTCCCCATTTTCTACGAGGAAAGAAACTGTGTTGCTGGGAAATCCATTTCAAAAAGATTCCCTAGAGACTTACGTGCGGAAAGGGGCAAAGTGAAGAATATGGTAACTAGTTTGGAAAATAAAAGAACACGGGTAAAAAGAACCATGAAGATGAAAATTGATGACGCAGTACAATAGTAAAAGAGACTCCCTCATTACCAGCACTTACTTTCATGGTAATAATAAAACTGCACGGATAGAGAAAATGGAGAGTCAAAAGGGAAAAAGGGAAACCATTGCGTATTCAAAAACTGAATTCCAGAATAGGTTTCTTCGAATTCGAAAAGCATTATCAACCAATCGTTCATAGTTAAGATGAAATGAGTTGAGATTATTTTAGAACATTAATAAATAGAATCCTTCTGTAGATTATTTACTTTTGAAAACAAATTTAAATTTAATTAACGTTGTAAACATACATTTAAACGTATTGTTAAGGGTATATAAAATAATCATATATGTATTTTAAGTTGTTCGTTAAGTATTCTTGCAAGAATCTAATGTGTAGTATTAATGTTATTCTCTCTCTCAGTGATAAAAATATAAAACTCTAATACATAGTCATTTAAACGTAAAATAAATTGGACATGTTACTTTGTAGGCGTTACTTATAATTTCGATTTATCTCTTTAACTTTTTCTTTTAAAGGTCATGGGGGAAGTATACTTCCCTCCAACTTCATTAACTTTTTAAGGTATCCGACTAGGTTCGGAACCGTAATTTTGCAAAAGCGTATAAATGGATAATATTTATAATATTTAGTGTCACTTAGATTAGAAAATGTATATAAAACTGTTTTAAGAATAGTACTACAATAAAAAATTATGTAAGTACAATATTTTGACAAAAAAAATGAATATAGAATGATCCATTTTCAAAATGTTCTTCTTTTGAGAAAAAGGCTTCTATTATAATAATATTTTGCCTGTATATAGCTCAGACCTCTGTACAGAGGCTCAACTAGAATTTTTGAAATATATAGCTTAGAAGTGGGTTTATCCATGTTTTACGATAACAGAGGGGAGAAATTTTAAGAAAAAAATGCCGATTTCCATTGGTTGTAACTCTGAAAATAATGTGAATTTTTCAAAAATCATAGTTTAGCCTCTGTACAAAGGTCTAGGCTTTATACAGGCAAAATATTATTGTAATAGAAGCATTTTTCACAAAAGGAGAACATTTTGAAAAAAGGTTACTCTAAGTTAATTTTTTGCCGAAATATTGTATTTAAATAATTTTTTTTTGTCAAAATGTCCTTAAAACAATTTTATACATGTGTTCTAATCTAAGTGACACTAAATATGACGAAAATTATCCATTTATGCGCTTTTTTAAAATTACGGTTCCGAACGTAGTCGGAACCTTAAATGTCTATGGGATGCTATTTTCTTACCTATTATTTGCTTTTTTTACACGATTTTGGCTAACATGACAAATAATTTCTAGATTTTTAAGTCGTTAACTCAAATGATGACTTGTAAGTTTCCTGATCAGCAATAAAACTGTTCTAGATGACATACGATTGACTAAAGTTGGTGAACATATGACGACTTAAAAAACATCTAGAGGTTTGACTTCTACTAATGCACATGAGAAGAGAACAAGATATATTTATACATCATGAAATGCTCAATTATGTATTGATCCTTGCTTTCTGAAATTTCATGGAAATTAATATGTATACGTTCTTAAATTTTTGAATATAAAATTAGTTTATAATTCTTTTGGTAGATTTTAGTATTTAAAAATTATATTTTAAAAATATAAATGTAATGCTGTATAAAAATAACTGCAAGACCTTTGACCCAGTGAGCGGTGCGAAATATACTTCTCACCAAAAAAAGTCTTAAAAATCAAACTAATTTTAAGCATTTCGGAAAAATAAATTTATTTTTATAAATTAATCTCAATCCCAAAAATATTTTTAAAAACATTAAGAAAAAGATGGTTCTATAAAGAGCTTATTCATTTTTCAGTCACTTCTCAATAATTTCATTCAGTTTTCATTGTGTATTCTGAGCGTACTATGTTTGATTTTTCGTTTAAAAAATTTTAAAAGATTTAAAAAAAGGAATTTTTGTTTAAAAAAATTTCTTAAGGGGAAACCCTTTAACTACCTCTTTAAAGAGAACTATCATTTTAATAATCTATTCACTAAATTCAAAGGAAAACAGGCACCAGTTACGTTGAACCAGACTAAGCAAGCTCAATTTCATCCCGACTTAAGTCGAGCTCGAGGTAAATACAGGAGCACTCGTGTCTTTCCCAAAGGGAAAATAGAACCTTTAAAACCCCTTTTTTTCTAATATTTTAAAAAACATCAGGATTATTAAAAAAGGTCTTTTTTCCCTTATAACTATTTAATGAAAACTCTATATTCGAAAGAAATAATTTAAGTACGTACTAATGAAAAAAGTCCTTTTTTATAGGCGGGAAAGAAATGGGGGTTTTTTGGAAAAAAGTTAAATTTTTTAAAATATCATGTAAAGTTATCGTTGTTTTTTGGTTTGGAAAATTTTTTCATTATATTCAAATCAAATAAATGCAAAAAACAAAATTCAAAATTTCCCCAACCCGTTTAAAAATTTCCCTAACAAAATTTTTTAAATTTTTTTCCCACCCCCCTTTTCTTCCACAAAACCATTTTTTCATGGATTTTAAAATTTTAGCTCTTTTTTTCACTTTGTGGTTTCCAAAAAAAATTTTTCAGAAAAAAAATTAATCTCAATCACATATCATTTTCGCGAGGCGAGTATTCGGTATTATTCTTAATGAAACTTTTAGCAATGTACATAGTTTCCCAAGTTCTTTTTTTTTTTTTTTTTTTCAAATCATAACAGATGAACGTAAATTATCATACGAAAAAAACTAATCGAATTCACATTTCAAAAAATACTTCGAATAACAAAAATTCGAAACAATATGAAAAAAAAACCCTAAAAAAGTTTTTCAAGCAATAAGATGTTTTTCTTAAAAATTTGCGGTTTTGTAAAAAAAAAAACATCTTTAGTTTTTTAAATTTTAAAAAAATAAAGAAAAAACCGGATTTAAAAGGAAAACTAAATTTGAAAAATTTAGGTTCCCAAAAATATAGATATTACCGAAATTTTTATCCCCCGTGAAATCGAAAACACTCCAAATAAAAAACAGGCTATTCTTAACTTTAAACATGCTGCGCTTTCTTGGGCCAGTTTATAAAGTATATAAAGTCATATAGGACCAGAAACACTACACGATATGTAAAATTATAGCATCACTTTTGCAATTTTTCTAAAACTATTTAATAATTAAAGTAAAACACACCTTTTAAAATTTGGGGGCGATCACAATAAAGAAACCCCGAACTAGAGACATGAAAATTTGAAAGGCAGAATTTTGGGGAATACAAAAAACAAGAATGCGTTTTTTAGGGATGACTGCTTTGGGGGGAGGAAGGAATAGATAAAAAAAATACAATTTTCTTAGTAGAGTTTCGTTAAGAACGGATTTGTCGAAATGGACTCCCAACAGGCTTTTGGAGGTTGCAGTAGTGTTATAGAAAAAAAAACGTTTTTTAACTATTTGACCACCCCAAATTTTGAAGCATGATTTTAAAAAATTCTGGGGGGGCAATTTTTAAAACCCCCTCCAAAAGAGATTCGGGGTTTTACAGGCATTACACATAAAAAAAAAATTTTCCAATTTTGGGAAAGACCCAGGTTTGAAATTTAGCAAACAAGTTTCTTTCGTTGTGTAGGGAATCGTTAAGAAACAGTTTTCAGTAAATCGACTGAGACAAAGAATTATGGGTGTTATAGATAAAAAAAAGTCCTGTGTGTTGTTTACCATCAGACCAACCGGGGAAATTTGAGGATCTTTATTTTTGGGGTATAGATCCGCTAAAAACTGGTTTTGATGTTATCAAGTCCCAAATGACAGCGTTATAGATAAAAATGCCTTATGTTCAATGCAAAAATAAAAAAACTTTAAGAAATGTTAAACTTGCAGACTAAAAATTTGACAAGCATATTTCTTTTGCTTTGTAGAGATCTGCTAAGAACGAGTTTTGCAGAAATGGACACCCAAAGGGGTTACGAGAGTTACGGAGGTTTTATAGATAAAAAATCCTCATAATAATCTGTAATCCGTGCGGGATAGCCATTTGAGCTCATTTAAAATTTCTAATTTTCCACAATATTTATAAAAATATTTTTTTTTTCAAATTCGAACAAAGAATTAAGCTAATAACTGATTTAATTAATTCCAAAGATACACATCATTAACATAATATTCATCAAAAAACTCAAAAATATTCAAATTGAATGATTTTACAAGCGGCTTCAATTAGCCGGTTCAATCATCAACGCTTAGTATGAAAAACTATTTTTCAAATGATTTTTTAATCGAATTTGCTTGTAAAAGTAAATAAAAAAATGATTGGACACGGATACAAAGAACGTAAGCACGTTATTTTAAAACAAAGTTGGACATTGACACAAAGAGAATTTATGCGCATTATTTTAAAACAGTTGATTATAATGAAAATACCATTTCAAATGGATAATATTTTAAATTTTCATTCTTGAAATTTGTTTCTCCTTTTTCTTTCTATTTTTTATCTATTGAATGAGAAAAAGAAATTATATGTTAAAAAACTATTCTTATTTTATTTATATACATTTGCACTATATTTTTTTATTTCTTTGAAATTGCACCCGAAATATTTAAAAACGTAGTGATTTTTCCAATTTGATAAGTTATTTCTAAATTTGTCTTTTATTAAAAAAAGCGTTTCCTTATTTCTAAGAATAAAATCATTTCTTCTAATCTAAATATGTGTTTTCTTAACTTCTTCGCGTTTACTGTTCAGTATTATAAAGGATGAATGTTTTGTGTGTGTAGTTTATTTATAACAGACCATTAAGTTATCCCAGCCTTACAGAATTTTTTAAATGTTGAAAATGAAGTATTTCTTAAAAGATATTCTCTTTTTCTTAAGCATAGAAGCATGAATTGATTAACTTTTTACGTGAAAATTGCTTAGTTTCGTTTAATTTGATTCAAATAAAATAATCTCTTAAGATATCTCTTATAAAAGCTATCATAAAATGTATTTTCATTTTCATTGAAACGAATGAGTGCTAGGAAATTATACAAACGAAAGTTAGTGTTATGCGTTTTTAAATCTATGTGTTTTTTGTTTAATTTTTAACTAAAAATTTATTTTTATTTACTCCTTTAAGTAATTCTGTTCGAGTAACATAAAAAATGCAATTAAGTTACTCTCCGTTTTTGATAACATACTTCTAGAAACGTGATTGGAATTTTTAATGCTATAATTCTAAAATTTATTTCATTTTGTAGCAAGAATATGCCTCTTCAAATGTATTTAGATTGGTTTTTGCATCGAAATAAACATTTTTCAAGCTTCAGCTAGTGTGGAAATAGGGACCATTAAAAAATGCAAGAATGTACAAAAATAGTACTGTGTGTGTCGTAAAGATTTGATTAAATTTTGAATACATTTAAGACGAGAAAAGAGTTCTTAAAGCAATTTTTAAGGAAATATTCTACTCTCTTAAAAATCAATTACGAAAATAATTTCGGTTTTTTGGCAAATATAATAATAGACCTGCCGAGTGAATATTTTTATACATTCCAGTAAAAATTTATTAATAAAATAAAAGTGCTTAGAGATCACAGGTTTGAAGCAAATATTACAAATTATTAACATTTTCCTCATTATAAATATCGCATTTTTATATAAAATGTTCCTGGATATGAGATAAAGTTTTATAAAGAGAAATTTGCTCGAATTTCTTTATCTTTTTCTTTTAAAGTAAAACGACTAATACGCGTAATAAGACGAAAATGATAAAATATTTTACAAAATAAAAAAAAAGAGTTCAAAAGTTATATGTTTTTATGCTTATTTATTTCTCAATCTATCAGTTTTAACATTTTCTTATTCATAATTCCTTAGTATTCAAAATATTATTTAAAAGAAAAGCAGAAGACATTATCTAAAAATTTACTAAAATAAAATAAATTTGGTAAAAATTAGTAAGTCAGTTGTAAGGTCAGGAAAAATAGAATCTGTTAAATTTTATAACAATTAATTCATGCATATAAATTAAAAAGGAGTATGCATATATGTATGCCTTCTATATTAAAAAATAAGCAACAAACATCAATAAAATGAAAAGAATTAATTATAAAACGCAATGCTGAAAGACAGGAATGTCAATTTCTTTTATTTTTGAAATAAGAGAACTCGAAAAAGCTTATTTTACTTATAGATATTACTTTTATGATTTAAGCAATTTAATATGTTACGCATTGGTTCGCATTCAATATATTAAAATTTTATATATAGAGAGTATTTTTAATACACCTTTAAAAAGTACACTCTTTTTCAAAAAAGACAAATCCTCAAGAAGAAAAGGATTGTATTTTATTGAAATTTTAAAAAATGTCTACATTCCACACAGAGATATTTTTTATAGAGAACATTTATAACCCCGTGTACCACTAAGTATCACACGGGGGCTTACATAGAAGTAAGCGTGAAACGCGCACCACAAAGAAGAGAAGTATTACAACACAAACATCCATGCCTTATCCGGGATTCGAACCCAGCCCCTACGGCACCGCAGTCAGCGTCACTAACACTATACCGGATGGGCGGCACACAGAGATAATGAAATGATTAAAAATTTAAATTCGTAGAACACACCAATGGTTGGCACATTCGATGTTAAAATCAATAATTGGTGAAACCTCTTCCCAGCAATTTTGCTTGCTCCTACACTTCGATATAAGGAGTGAAAATGTTTCCAATTCTCATCTTACAGCCCTTCAGACAGGCATTCATCTATTATTCCTTTATAACTCCAATGTTTTGGAATGTCTACATCTTGTTGTCGCAATGTCTCATACATTATCTATTTTCGAAAGGTGATCTCATTCATCAAGGAAGAATATACGAAGCAAAGATATACTGTATTGGGCCATGCATAGCTTTATTAAAAATGTACTTTGGTTAGCATGGCATTAAAGATGACGCAACCAGCTACTGGATATCAGTAACAGACCGTAAGGCTATTAAGAATAGACACAAGATGACTAGAGGACTTACTATAGCACTTCACATCTTTACGCAATGACTGTATTCCGCTACAAAACAAAGATTGATTGACACCGCTGTCATCGCCTTTTTAGAGCGCAGAATCCTACGGTCATTTGGTGACCGCGGTAGCCTATTGTATATAGTCACGAGCTCATGGCCTGCGTATCATAAGTTCGAGCCTGATGCCCCTGAAGACTCACCGTGTAGAGGAAGCCGATGCACGTTAAATCTTTCGAGGCTCAATGTCCTCCCTTTGGGGTCGAATAATAGTTATCAGAGGGAGGTGACAGCTCGAGTATCATCCTCGTCACTTGACCAAAGTTCAAAATTACGTGGTCCGTAGCCAATAGCCCTCATGTGGATGTATAGTGTGACGTTGTTATAACTTTTACTCCAGACTATCTTTTGCCTCAAGACCAGTAGCGTACACAGGAATTTTTCAAGGGGGGTGTCCAGGATCGAAAGTTCACAATTCTTGTATCATGCTCCTCTTGATTTTGTCGTTTTTCGGGAACAAAAATAGTAAAAAACTAATTATTCATTAAATAATTAGCTTTAATTAATAAAATAAATCATTAAAATAACAAATACTTAATTAAGTTTTGCGTACTATATGCTTATATAATGCTTAGAATTATAATCAATCGGAAAAAAATCAAGAACTTTTGGAGGGAGGGGAGGATCCGGACTCCTAGGACTCCCCCTTGTGTGCGCCACTGCTCAAGACTAAAGCTCAGACTCATCGCTGGATACTATGCAATTTCAGTCTTCCAGAAATCGGAATAATTGGCGATGACACAATTCACAATTGACTTTGGGGTGGTAAAGGCGTATTGAAGGCTATATATAATCAGCAAGCAGGTGCCATTAAATAGCAGAAGGTACCAGGAAAGTATACCAAACTGGATAGAGCTCTTGAAGCTATTAGGGCAACTCAGGTCAGTCCCGCAAGTGACCAATCTTAGCTCGCATTCCTTGTTCTAACTTATAATTTTATAACATATTTTTCTGTTTACAAATAAAAATGTCAGAATTATCCAAAAAGCATTGTTTAGGTATGCCAAGCAACTAATTTATTTATTCTAGAAGAAATTTATAAAAAGTATACACCTTCTCTAATCAAATCATAATTCTAAAAGGTGAAACATTTATAAATGTAACTACAACTTTTATATGTGCTTCTAGGGAAAGAATTATAATAGCTTAAAAACTGTTTATTTCTAACTTAATCTTAAGTATAATTCTAAAAACCACATTCAAAATCTGTCATTATGAGAAAAAGAATTTAAAGCTATTACTATTCATTGAAATCACGAACAAAAACTATTTATCGACTTGTTTCCTATAGTTATAATCTCAATGGTCATCCAACTATCTATAATTATTCTGATTTTCCAAGGATTAAATTTATATTATAGAGGTACTAAGAAAAAAAAATAATTCCTTTAATCAAAAATTAATTTAAGGTTATCCGAATACTTTCGGAATACTTTTTTAGCAATATTTTAGAAAAACTTCAAAGCAATTAGGGAAAAAGTAATAAACTTATATTAGTTAAAGTATTAATAAAACAAAAATAAGACGCATTTATCTAGAAAACGTACTAAAATTTTGTTTTATTAAAATTTGAAAATTTTAGAGCTGATTGAGTAAACATTATAAGAAATGTGACATTTTTATGATCCCATTATTTAAATAACAAGCCATAACTCAAAAGGTATTCATGCACAATAAGAAATATTTTAGTACATTCTCTAGAAAATAACATAAATGTCAGGTTCAAAAAGTTTTATATAAATAAATTTGTAATATTTTGAGTTATCAGACTCGACATTATGGATTTTGAGCAATTTAAAAATGCCAACTTCTGATAAATCAAAGACCAACTTCTGGTTTTTCTAACTTTATAAAATTGATTGCAACGTAGCCTCTAGGTAATGCAGAAACAAAACAAAGTATGTTTTGAAAAGCCAAAAAAGATAGATCTATATATTCAATAAAATAAAAACCAAAAATATCTGTCTAGACCGAATTTAGTCATTTTCAATGTGTTCGCATACCTTAAGGTATCCGACTTTCGTTCGGAACCGTGATTTTGCAAAAGCGAATAAATGGATAATATTTATGATATTTAGTGTCACTTAGATTAGAAAGTATATAAAATTGTTTTAAGAATAATATTAAAATAAAAAATTGTTTAAATACAATTTTTTGACAAAAAAATAACTTAGAACAAACTTTTTTCAAAATGTTCTCCTTTTGTGAAAAATGCTTCTATTATAATAATATTTTGCCTGTCTATAGCTCAGACCTCTGTACAGAGGCTCAACTAGAATTTTTGAAATATATAACCTAGAAGAGGGTTTATCCATGTTTTACGACAACAGAGGGGAGAAATTTTAAGAAAAAAACGCCAATAATTCTTTCAATTGGTGGTAACTCTGAAAATACTGTGAATTTTTCAAATATCCGTTGACCCTCTGTTCAGAGGTCTGAGAAATTATTATTATAATAGACGCATTTTTCACAAAAGGAAAACATTTTGAAAAAAGGTTATTCTAAGTTAACTTTTTGCCAAAATATTGTATTTAAGTAATTTTTTTGTCAAAATGTGCCCTTAAAACAATTTTATACATGTATTTTAATCCAAGTGACACTAAATATCATGAAAATTATCCATTTATGCGCTGTTTTAAAATCACGGTTCCGAACGTAGTTGGATACCTTAACAAACATAATTTTGTTTAATTTTAAAGATATTTGGCAGTTTTGTCAATGTATAAACTTACTAAGTTCAGTGTATTTTTTTTTCTTTCGTGGCAAGTGTTTCTTATATTTTCATTTATGCTTTTCCTGAAATGAAATAAATTATAAATCAAAAGGACACTATTTTACACTAATTTAAGAAGACAAATATCAGAGTTTAAACTTTTAAAAGTAGACATTTATAATAAATAATAATTTTTTCAAAAAATGATCTCAGTATAAATCTCAATCTCAAAACCAATGGACACAAAAGTTTGAATAGCTTCATAAGCAAAAACGCTACCTCAAACACAGGGTGGAAGGAAATGCATATTACAGCGAAAAAAGACAATTTTCATGTAAATATATAATTTTGTGAAAAACATACTTTTCTAGAATTTATAAATTAGAAAAGAAAAAGAAACACACGTAAGATAAATATGGAGATTGAAAATCAATTTAACCATAGAATACTTTCTAAGGGAGTGGAGAAAAAACAGTAAATATATAGAAGGAATTTAATACCCAATAAATAGAATGAAAAAAATAATTTTTTTAATTTGTGAAGATTTTTAAAACAGAGTAATAACACAAGTTCTGAAATCTTGCTATGATCACATGCTTCTCGTAAAAGACTTTTCCATTGATGTTTGCATTTACTTATTACAAAGACTTACTTAAAAATATGGGGCTGAGCTACGTTCAAAGTGTTTGTGGAATGGGTAGAAACGGAACTCAAGCAGAGAACTTTTGAGAGAAGTAATTTAACCATAAAATGTGAACAAAAGTAAAAATTTTAACACTAGGTTTTGACGTCAAGAGTGTTTACTCAGTGAATCGCCTTTTAATGAAACCTATGCATTTCGTATACATGAGTAGTTAAAATGGAAAAAGAAAAACTTATTCTTATTTCGCTATTCAATTTTTGTATATAGTTCATAGCCTCCATTTTCAATAATGAATTTTATTAATGGGGGATTAAAAGAATTACTTCAAAATATTCATTAGAGATTGTACAAATTTGTCGAAGTTAAAACTGAAGAATGTCTGAAATAAAATTATCCGTTTTAACATTCATATTTCAGTAACATGATTTTAAATAAAGTATAGCAGGAAAATAGTTAGTAATTAGTGTAGTGATAATTCTATTTTTTTCTTTTAACAGGTGAAGCTTTTTACAGGAAATATTTTATCCCTAAACTATCTTCTCAGTCTTCCAGTATATCTATAAAAAGGTTCAAAGGTACATAAAATTTTATTTGTGTACTATACTTTCCTTATTATGAATTGAATTGAAATAATAGAAACACTGCTTATGTATTACAGTTTAATTTAAGTTACATTAGCAAAGCTCTAGTGAAACAATTTAAATGAGTTTCTATAGTAAAAAGTAAATGTGTGTATTATCCCCAAGAGGAAATGAAAACCTTAGGACAGAAATACCTGTGGTTCAAAAACTATACTTCAGATTGATTTATTTTCTATGAATTTTAAACGATGTCAAATTACCTTAATATAGTTCTACCTACATTCCATTCACTATTTTAAATTGGTCATAAGCTAAATATAAGACTGTTGATAAGATGTTGAAAATGGATTAAATCATTGATATTTGTATTTTTTTTTTAATGTGTTAAGATGTTAGATTATAACTTTCTACTAATTGTGAGCTCTGATATATAAACTGAATATTTATTTATATAAAATTCTATTCAGAAGTACAATGGTAAATCTTATTAAAAGATTAGGAAATCGAACTTTAATATTCAGAAATACATATACTCTAATATTAACTAAAAGTGGAACACAATCTCCTTGTTATACCAAATGAGAATTGTAAATGGACATGCTTTATCAGTCCAGGATAAGTAAGATACATTATATCAAGCACTATGCTGATGAAAATGGATTTTGTTCTGAAAATAACTTGCTTTCAGAATACTGTGATAATTGTTTTCATACCTGTCCTATCAACACATTACACACACACACACACAGTTACGGCAAAAACTATTTTTAGTATAACAATTCTATTATTTATCATTTATAATTACAATGATTTGTTTTTTAATAATTAAAATCATTTTTTACATGAGGTTATTTTATTGATGATTTTTTAAATTTTTCAGATAATGGACGAAATTCATGTAACGCCGCATGTTAATTACAATCACATGTCCCTATCGCCATAGTCACATATTTCCAGCCAGTCAGTTTATAAATTCATGTGACTTCACAGTAACAGGATGAATTTAATCCAATGCATTTCAGACAATCTATTCGTGCCTTACATTTTGGTTTTACATAAATTTTCTTACAGAAAGCTCATATTTGTAAACGGAAAATAACGCACTTAGATAAGCATAATGTGCTTTATTTAAAATTACACGTATAATTATAAGAATTTTTTTAAGTGTCCTAACACTTGAAGATATTTACACAAATATCAAGTTTGAAATTCTGCCTAAATTTTACAAGTGAAACAACAAATACAAGTCTGATGTCAGTTTTGAATTCAATAGAGAATTCAAAACTGCATTAAACTGCATTTTCGCGATTGCATTTAACATGTGACAGTCATAATTTTAACCCAATGAAATGAATACAATTTTTAAATAATTTTAAACATAAAAATAGAAACTGTTTCAGAAAAAAAATTTAAGAAATTTAAGAAATACTCTGTTATAAGTTAAACAAAATAAACACGTTGTATTTAAATTATACTATTACTTAAGACATTGCAGTTTTAAACAATGCTTAAGGTATCCGACTACGTTCGGAACCGTGATTTTAAAAAGCGTATAAATGGATAATTTGCATGTTATTTAGTGTCACTTAGATTAGACTACATATATAAAATTGTTTTAAGAACATTTTGACAAAAAAAATTATTTAAATACAATATTTTGGCAAAAAATTAACTTAGAATAATCTTTTTTTGAAAATGTTTTCTTTTGTGAAAAATGCTTCTATTATAATAATATTTTGCCTGTATACAGCTCAAACCTCTCTACAGAGGCTCAACTCTGATTTTTGAAAACTTCACATTATTTTCAGAGTTACAACCAATTGAAATACATATCAGCGTTTTTTTCTTAAAATTGCTCCCTTCTGTTGTGTAAAATATGGATAAACCCACTTCTAAGTTATATATTTCAAAAATTCTAGTTGAGCCTCTGTAGAAAGGTCTGAGATATATACAGGCAAAATATTATTATAATAGAAGTATTTTTCACAAAAGGAGAACATTTTGAAAAAAAAATTTCTAAGTTAATTTTTTGCCAAAATATTGTATTTAAATACAATTTTTTTGTCAAAATGTCCTTAAAACAATTGTATGCATGTATTATAATCTAAGTGACACTAAATATCATGAAAACTACCCATTTATGCGCTTTTGCAAAATCACGGTTTCGAACGTATTCGGATAACTTAACACATATTTAGACGTTGAAAAAGACAATACAAATATAATCACTAAAATATCTGAAAAAGCAAGAATTCCTATTTTCTCTTAAGTAAAGAAGGATATTCATCTAGACGAGGGATTAACTTGTGGTAGACGCTGATTTATGCAATCTAATTGAGTTGAAGGTGCTCAAGATTTTTCGCATTCAAGACTTGGGAACTTTTCTTGAATCAAAAAGTAAGTATTAACTACGATAGAATTTTCCATGAGAAAAGAAAGAATGTTGCTGAGAATCCATTTCGCATGGATTCCTTAGGGATTTTCGTGCCAATGGGACAAAGAATAGAATCCGGTAACTGGTTTTTTGGGGGAAAGGAACACGGACGAAAACAACCCTGGGGATAAGAATTGATGATGCAGAGAAATGTCAAAGACCTTCTCACCACCGACCGTCTGTCCAGAGTAATGACACAACAACTGCACTGAGAGAAAGTTAAAAATGAGAAAAACGAACTATTTTTTACTGCTGTAAGTGGTACTAAGATTGAATTTCACCATGCATTCATTTATAAATAGATGCTTTCGGATGTAATTTTTTACAGTTAAGCGTAAATAGGATGTAAGTATAAACGTAATACATTCAAGCATTAGTCAGTATACTAAAATGTATTGATTTTTTTAAAAAGCCAGTAAACTATTTACATATATAGATAATCCCTTTAACCCAAACATACTTTATAAGAATTCAAACAGCTAAACTTTAGGAATAAATAAAGGTAAATCTAGATTAATCTCCTTGGAATTCCATATGCATAATTTCAATGTGCATTAAAATCCTTATTAGTATTTTCAATGACATTTGCTCTTCCTTTCTTTTTCTTTGTATAAAAATAACTTCTCATTATTTAAAATGTATAACTATTTCTTATGAAATATTCGAACTCATATTAATCATAAGATAAAGAATCAGATTTGATGATTAACATGATTTATTAGATAATTTTTTTGATAAAAGGGAAAAAAATATTTTATAATCAACAATGCAATTTTTTGGAAAAAATATGTTTCATATGACATTTAAGCTGTGAAATGTTTTAATAAATTATTAAAGAATTTATAACTCCCATATCAGTGAATTTCTTCTAATATAATGCACTAAAAGTATAATTAATGTATTGCAACTTTTAAGCAAAATTCAGATCGCAAGGAATACTCTGATATTTTGAGTACAAAAAGTTTAATTTAGGGAAAAGATGCAGTAATATAAAATGAAGATTCATTGAAAATATCAAGCCCTTGGCAGATAAATTCTATAAGTCAGCGTTTCTCAAACTGTGGGACATGATAACTCTACAAGGGAGGCGCGAGCATATTGAAAAGTCGAAAACAATAGATTATTTAAAAAATTAATTTACTGAAAGTAAACAAACAAAAGGCTTTCTGATATATTAAAATATAAAATGCACATTTACACTGAAATAATACACTTACAAATGCAATACTTATACTTAAAAATGCACAATGTATTTTATTATTAATTTAACAATACTAAGAACAAATTTGATAATTATCAGCGACCCCATGGGTTTGTGTTAACACTTATCTTGATAATTTTTGTACGGTTTATAATTAATTTCCTTAACTGCCGATTAAAGGTTAGGCGATTCTCTCCCCAATGCCACCATTTTCCATGTAGATGAGCGTATTTTGATGGTTTTTTAGGGGAAGGGGAGGAGAAAAGGAATAAATAAGCAAAATCCTCCGAAATAAGTAAATCCTTCGCCAACTCTGTCAAGGTTCTTTTATTGCATCCCAAAGCCTTCGGAATAATTTTATGGATTGCACTGCACATAAAAGATCGTACTTCGGAAAGACGAATATATATATATATACGTCCAGAAAATTAATACTTTGACTGAGCGAGACGTTTATATACGTCGGTGGTATATAAGAGGTTAAAGTCGTATTGTAGTTTTAGTGTCAAAGTATAGTATTATTTAATACAAAACATTGTTATTGTATGGAGGGGGGCGCGATGAAAATGATGATTGAATAGTGGGTCAAGTATATTGAAAGTTTGAGAAACACTGCTATAAGTTGACTAAAAAAATAACCAAATTTATAAATAAAGTTTAGCTATGATCCTATGTCGCTGATATTGAAAACAAAATTTCTGTGTTTACCGAAATGATCATTTATTATTTTTTTGTTGACACACAACATAATTTAGAAATACACACGATACAAATACCTATGATCCTTCTTCAGACAATTTGCTTGAACCATGTCTCTCCATTCCCCAATTCCCCCGTTTTCCCTCTAAAAAAACAGTTCCTTCATGCAGCAACACCCTCTCTTGATCAATCAGTTCATCTCTGCATGCTAATTCTTTACCATTTGTAACTAAAAAAGCATTTTTTCAACCAAAATATTCTTTACCTAAATTTTACTATTTCTGTATTTACTCGAGGGAAAAAATTTACACATTATGGAAAAAATATACTCTTCGTATATTTTATTCTATTAGACACTTAATCTTGGATTTTAGACTCATAATTCTTTGATTTCATAATCACGCGTAAATCTTTATATCTTTAGTTATATCTTTACATTTGACTTAGAATTACAAAATCGACGCAATCATGTAACAATATTGTAATGACTAAAAAGACAAAATGACGAAGTAGAATACATTTAAATATTAATATTTCCAAATTTTTATAACAGTTCTGCCTATGATTAATAAAAAAGACGAAAAAAAATTAGTTATTTCGGATAGTATTTTGTTAGATTTAGTAATAGTGAGACTCTTATATCAAGCACCATATTATTCCTTGTATTAGAATTTAAAAAGGAAGATATAAATAATTTTAAATATAAAGAAGTAATGCAATTTTATATCTAGTTAATCAGTTTTGCGGCAATTTTGTCCTTAAAATACAGATCGAAATATCCTTTTTAGTTAAAGGTATCCGACTACCCTAAAATCATGGGGTTTTTTCAAAAATTGACAAATTTTTCTTATGATTTTATTTTATAGGCCATCTTATTATCTTAATAAAAATACCAAGTTTTTTATTTTCCATTCCCTAGAACAAAAACTATAAGTGTTTTAGTAAAAGCAGATGCCATAACTTTACACAAGATGTCAAACTTTAAAATGCGTTTTACTCGAAATGTGTTTATTTTCAAAAAACTCAAACGAGGACAGCGATTGCTCAAAAAGTTTTGAAGATAGTTTAATGAAATTGAAATTTTTTCTGTATGTTCTGTATAACAGTGGAAGTGTTTTGACCTTCAGATTTATCAATTACTGTTTTATTACAAAATTTACAGTTCCTTATGTGAATATAATCACCGTTTTTTTAAGCAATTTCGTATAATCACTAAGATAAAGTGCTCTAGTTTTTGTAAAAATTAAAATATCTCTTATCTTGAAGGTCATTTCAAACATGAACAACAAAGCAACACATCAAAATTGAAAAATTAAGAATTTGTTCATAAAATTTTTGTACAGAGCGGGCCCCGTTTATGTATTTTTTTTACATTTTTACCAGTTTTTCTGTTCTGAATTTTAGGATTTTTTCTTTAGAATATACTAAATAAATTTAAAAATCCCACTATTTCCATTTTTTTTAAAAAAAAGTTGTCGCAAGTAGTCAGATACCTTAATTCTAACTTTATGATTGCACGAAATATGAATAACTCACCTTTGCATTATGTAAACTGGAGGATGTAAAATTTTTGTAAGAAATGAATAGTTTTTGTTCTTAAAATGAACATGCGAGTTTCTCACAATGAGGATCTAAATCTCCATCAAGTGAATCATCGCAGAACCAAGAGAGAGAGGAAAAACTCTGGTATGGTGAGAAGTTATTGGTTTCGATTTGAAATGGCTTCTTTGGAGACATTTTCTTCATCCCAAGATTTCCGTCATTGAGGATACCACTTTTTCTTTCCTCCTTTCTTTCCATAAATCTGCCTCTTTCGTCTTTTCCGATTCATTAGAGAAAAAGCTTTTTGTACTATTCTTGCTTGGGTGCATTACGATGATGAAAAAACATTAAACTTAATCACACGTGCAGCACTCCTTTTGCGGTCTAGGGATAATGTGCTGTACAGACGATGGAATAGGCCGTAGATTCTGGTTGTATAACGAAATGGGAGGCTGGAAAACACACTGAGTTTTCGAATATCCCCCATTGGTCAGGGCATAAGAAGCCGCCTTTATTTTATGAGTCAGGTATTGCTAGATTACCAGAACGTGTTTCAGAAGACTTTACATTAAAGTGGTTTCCATTTACAACTGAATTTTTGGTACATTGTTTTTCAATCAGACTATTTTGTGAGTATCTGAAAGTCAATACTGGATTCGATTTTGATGCTGTAAGTGCTATTAATTGATTGTAAGCATGACTTTTGAGAGTTGAGTTTTTTTATAAAGATAATTTAATATTATTTAAGAGATCTCATTTTCATTATGTTTATAACCGATAAAATTAAATAGAAATAATAAAATAAAGTCTTAATCAAATTCTGAAAAGTGCTACTTATAATTAGATTCCTTTCAGATGGCATTGATTATTCAATGTCATTATACATATCTTTATAAAAAAGAATCTGTTATGCAAATCGATTGTATTTTTCCAAGACTCAATTAGTAAAAAATGCAAAATCTCATAAAACACTAAAAAGGTAAATAAGCCATGTATTACGATTCTAAAATTAAGCATTCTAAAGTAATAATGTTCTAACTCTAAGAAAAATAGATTGTTTACCCCAATTATTGAGAAGAATGCTTTATACCAGTGTTTCTCAAACTTCCAGTATTGGCGCACCAATTTTCAATCTTAACTTTCACCACGCCCCCATACAATAACAATGCATTGGATACAATAATAATGTACTTTAACTCTAAAGCTACAATAAGATGTAAATTAAAAACCGTATAAATTATTAAAATAAATATTAAATTTTGCATACAATTTTTCATATGATAAGCTCATGTGGAAGAATCACTAGTAATTATTAAACTTGTTCTTAACTTAGTATTGATACTTAGTATCAAATATATTGTGTTGTGCTGTGATATATTTATAAATATAGTATACAGAGTAAATGTGTATTTTATTTTTTATTATGTCAGAATAAAATTTGCTTTGTTTCCTTTTAGTAAATTCTTAATTTTTAAATAATCTTTTATTTTCGACATGCTCGTGCCCCCCTAGGGGGCGCGCCTTACAGTTTGAGAAACACTGCTTTATGCAGAGAATTAAAATTTATATATATATAGTAACTAACGAATTATATGCAAAGTTTTTGTTTTAACTATCTTTGTTTTGCCTCATGTTATGAAATCATTATGAGTCTGTAATTTTTAACTATCATTATTAATATTATTTCAGAGTGAATGGAAAAATCTCGAATTAACTACAGCACTGAAAATAATTTGCAAGTTGAATGCTGTTAGCTGAAAATTTCGACTAAATGACAGATAACTTAAAAACATATAAAGATAACAGAATATCAAAAATACTATTCTGTTTTTTAAAACATACCTCAAGAGTAAGGGTATATTGAAGAGTAAATACCTTTTCCCTATAAACAAAAATTTGAAAATAAGTACTCAATACAATAAAGTTAACCCTGTATCTACCGATGGTACTTATAAGGGCCACTCACTTTCAAATTGCATAGAATAACCATTTTTACAAATATTCTGTCGATATTTATCAGGAACACTCTTTTAAGGTATCCGACTACGTTCGGAACTGTGATTTAAAAGGCATAAAGCATAATTTTCAACATATATTTGAGTGTCACTTAGATTAAAATATTGTATAAATTTGTTTTAACGCATTTTGCCAAAATAAATTGATTTAAAGGCATTATTTCGGCAAAAAATTAAACTTAAATATTTTTACAAATGTCCATTTGAAAAATGCTTCCATTTATAATGAAACGATGTATTGCCTTCAAAAGCTACACGAACTCTTACAGCAGGCTCAACTAGAATTTTGAAATATCATAACTTAGCAAGGTTTATCCATGTTTTACGACAACAGAGGGGAGAAATTTAAGAAAAAGGCCGATATATTTAAATTGTTGATAATTGAAATAATGTAATTCAAAAATTCTAGTTTAGCTGTTAAGTAGAGATCTAGGCTATATTACAGGCAAAATATTGTTATAATAAAAGCATTTTTCAAAACAGAACATTTTGAATAAGATTATTCTAAGTTAAATTTTTCAAAATATTGTATTTAAATAATTTTTGTCAAAATGCCCCTTAAACACTTATACATGTATTTTAATCTAAGTACACACTAAATTCATGAAAATTATCCATTTATGAGCTTTTTTGGAAATCATGGTTCAAGAACGAATCGGATACCTTTTTATCGTTCGGAGTTTGCGTTTTGGGTTCAAGAATATTTTTAAAGGGAAGGCTCATTTAGTTAGTAAGTTGGTACTTGATCGGATTGCGAAGGTTGTCGTTTTTGTTCCGAAAAAGTATTTAATGTTAAAAGCTAAGTGCCTCGTTTTTTTTTTGTATGGTAGTTAATACTTTAGAAAAAGATTTCGCTATTTATTTTAAATGAACAATATATATATAACTAATTTTACAGTTGAATAACTTTGATGTACTTATAAGTACCGACACAGCACCGTAGATGTTAGAGCAAAAACCTGGGTTGTTTTTTTTTCGTCCGTGTAGCTTACTATTATTTTTGTTGTGCTGTAGCGTATAGTGCAATAGTTTAGCTTTTTTTAGCATTCCTTTTTGCTTAACTTATTTTGCTTTTTTATTGTTTTATTTTAACGTTTTCAAAAAATGTTGAGCTTTTAATCTCAGTTTCCTTTTTTCACCACACACTTAAATGAAATACCTATAATTTATTCTCAAATTAACAACGTTTTAATTTCCTTATTTGTAACTGAGATTTAACGATAATATAGGAGGTTTTCAAGGGGCTATTACTATTATTGTCCTCTTTTTCTTAGAATGTCTAGAAAAAAGAAGTTCGATCTTCAAGAAGCTTTGACTTTATTATAAAACCTACCATCTGAAAGTAGTGATGCACTAACCAACAATTCTTCAGATGAAGACGTTCCAGAAAACTATCGGCAGGAATTTTCGTTTAATTCTTAAGGTGGCGATCAAGAGACTGAACAAGGCTAAAGATGCAGTAGTTCATGTTGAGAAAATACAGTATTCCCGACCCCAGGTTGCAGTGCTTTAAGAAACATTCACTCGATACCTCACTCAAAATGCACAACGTGTAATGAATTTTTGAGTATTAATGAAAAGAAAAACTGCTTCTTTGAATATCATCAAATTAATTTTACGTGTAAAATCTGCTTTTACACGTAAAAATTAAATAAGTCTTTAAAATATTATAATTTTCAAAAATAAATATTTTGTGCTGTAAAATACTAGTTTTCTCTGGTTATTTAGCATTTTTAAGAGTTTAAACTCCGTTAAAAAAGCCATTCGGTATTCTTGTATTGTGAGAATATTTTAGACCTTTGTGTACTGGCAGTACTTTAAAGTACCATTTTAATTAATAAGCTTTAACAGATTAAATTTACCAAAGATGAGTATTTTATTTATAAATATCCCTTACTTTTACATGCAGTGATTCAAAAAAGAAATATTGCACGAAAATAATTGCAGTAAATCATAATGTGGTAGGATAAATTGCACATAAGGTGTTCAAAGTTAACGTCTATATCTTTCCATTAAATGCGAATCATTTGTCAAATCATATATCCCCATAATAAAATAAATTCGTTATAATTTTGTTTAAATATAACAGTGGTTTTAATTGTACAAACTGATGTAACACACTTCAAATGATTTCGGAGACCACATACATTCAGAAATTAATATCAACGTGTAACAATTGCGAAAAAGCATGGGTCTGATATATTCTAAATGAAACTACATCATTATATCTTAAGAAGTTCCTAAATTTCTTTAGCATTAGTTCTTGTAATATGATGCAAAAATTATTTACTTGAGATACTTTGTTTCAATAACATAAAAAAAAGAACTCTGGTTTTCAGAACATTAGAAATGTTTTTATAACAACATTGTAAGAAGTAAATAACTATTCAAGCTATAATAATAAAAGCACACTAATGTGTCTAAATCAACTAATTGGATGTAAAGTACGCAACTACTAAAAATCATGTAAAACCATAGAAAAGACCTTTTTGTTTTATATCACATTTTGTTAATTTTTTTAACAGATAAATTTTTATTGGTATAAATTAAACATCATTGTATTATATTAGAATACCAGACGCGATATAAGAAAACAAATACTTCGTCTTTTATAATACATGTCCTGAAAAGCGAATGGAGTCATTATCATATTTGATGTCATAATGTTATTAGAATCTATTTAAAGCTACATTTCGAACAGGCATCTGAAAATATATCTAAAATAGTTTTTCTAGTGACGCATACACATTCGCGTCAAATTTTAATAAATAAGTAGAGTTCTCAACTATTAAAAAATATAAGAAAACAAAGCAGGAAAATAAAACCATCATATAAAAATTTTATTAAACCCTCATTACGTCTGAGAAGAGAAAAGGAAGCCTTAAAACAAGTTCTTCATTAAATTATTTGTGTACTGTGTATTTGGTGTTATTATTTCCCTTTCCGTGTGATAAGCTTATCCTATATTGATTAAAATGGAAACTAAAAATAGTACTTGCTAAATCTTTTTTAAGGTAAGTTATTAAAATTATCTTCACTGGGATATATATTTGCGAAACTTTTTCAATCTCACTACATCACTTAACACATCAGTTATACTTATCCCGTAGAAAGTTTCTACTGATCAATTAACTAAAGACAAAAAAATACACTATGACTCAAATAATAATAGGTTTTAGCAAATTTTTCACAATTTTTCTGACTACGCAAGAGAAAACTTCGAACTTAAAAGCAAACGTGTCACGAAAACAAAAATATAGAAAATCCATTTAATTATATAATCCATTGTAACCAGTTTGGAGTGGATAGTGATAAAGAGAATTGAATAAACCCCAATGAAGCATATATCTCTCCCTAAAATGCTTTAGGAAGTGCTTTGCTATTTTAACCTGAGGAAAACGATTCTTTGTTTTAAAATATCCCTTCGAGAGAATAGTTACAAAACAAACTTCAAAATCAAATTCTAATCACAAACTTTTCACCAAAGATTTTTCCGTCTATGTTTGCACTTTACTTATAATGAAAGCTTGCATAAAAGAGTGGAATTGCTTTGCGCCCAAAGTGGTTGTTGAATGGGCAGAAAAGGATTTACTGCAGGATATTTACGCACTCCTGCACGATGTGGAGCAAGTTAATGACGAAATGAATGCGAGCAAGTCAAAGCTTTAAGCGAGTGTCTTTGATGTCGAGAGTGTTTATTCAGAGGGCACCTTTTATTGAAGGTTTGTAAAACCCATTTAATTTGATTTTGAAAGTCTCTACGTGAATGTACCTTAATTTTCATTATCTATGCTGAACATCATTAGCATTATTAAAACAGTTCATTATAAGGGATAAAACATATTGATGAACAAAAACAGACTGAAACTTCTTAAGGTAAATTATGGTCATTTGATTACTTAGTTTTGATGTGTAATTTGAAAAGAATAATAAAAATTACTTATTAATTATTTAAAAGTGGGTTAATTTTTAACAAATACAATCCACTCAAAAGAAACATCACTTGCATGGTTTCCAAAATCCCCCCAAACAGTTTCTATATATCTAAACTAGAACAAACCTGAGAGCAAGGCTGAAATTTTCCTATGTTTCGTACTAGATTATTTGCCTGAGCTCAGGAAAGCTTAGTAATAGATAAGTACGTCATATTTACCATAGATGTTCCATTTGTACTATGTGTACTTCGTATGGAGCTTTAACCTCTGAAAAGATGTTTTTCATTGCGCAAGCAAACAATACTCTAATCTGAATGAAAACTAAAATCCCTATTTTCAGATTGATATTCATTATTAAAAGAAGAAAAGAAAATTATTCAAAACTGAAATTAAAATCATAATAAGTATTTAACACGTAGTCTCAGTATAATGTAGAATTCACACAACTGCAAACAAGACTTAATTTAAGTGAGGTAATTTCATTGTAAATTTGTATTCTTAATGCATGCATTTTACAGCTTACAGTAGATGTGGACTGAAAAATTTGAATAACGCCATTATGTGGGTATTTTATGAGGAGCACGTTATGAATATATTTTTGCTAGGCTTGAAACCATCAATTCTAATGTGATATTTTTAGACATGTTGATACAAACTTCTAAATATAACACTGCATTAAATTATGCATGCAAAATTTTTCATTGATGCATTCCTTGATTTATGTCACATTTACAGTAATATGAAATGGTTACTGATGACACTTCTATAATTTTAAATGAAGGTTGACAAGAAAGATTCGTGAGCTCAAACGGAATTCTTCACATACTTACCCGATTAAATAGTTTTGAACCTCTATAGATTTAATAGGTATATTATCCCCGCTGTATGACACTTTTTGTATGACATCCATAATCTTTAACCATAATTTATTAATGGTTACTTTACTAACAAAGTTACCGTGACTCTCGTCCAAGTTGCAAAATCTCCGAAGATGGGAAAGTATGATTTTCGCCTATTTTTTCCAATATATAATTTTTTTTTTTCATATATCTTTACACACACACAAATTTTCTTCTACATAAACAACAATTTCTTTTTAAAAAAAAGTAATGGCTACATTTGCAAAACATTTGTTAAGGTATCCGACTACGTTCGGAACCATGATTTGAAAAAAGCGCATAAATGGATAATTTTCGTGATATTTAGTGCCACTTTGATTAGAATACATATATAAAATTGTTTTAAGGACATTTTGACAAAAACAAATTATTTAAATACAATATTTTGGCAAAAAATTAACTAAGAATAACCTTTTTTCAAAAGGATCTCCTTTTGTGAAAAATGCTTCTATTATAATAATATTTTGCCTGTATATAGCTCAGACCTCTATACAGAGGCTCAACTATAACGTTTGAAAAATTCACATTATTTTCAGAGTTACAACCCATTGAAATAATGATCGGCGTTTTTTTTCTTAAAATTTCTCCCCTCTGTTGGCGTGAAACACGGATAAACCCACTTCTAAATTATCTATTTCAAAACTTGTAGTTGAGCTTCTGTACAGAGGTCTGAGCTATATACATGCAAACTATTATTATAATAGAAGCATTTTTCACAAAAGGAGAATATTTTGAAAGTGGGTCATTCTATGTTCATTTTTTGTCAAAATAGTGTACTTAAATAATTTTTTATTGTAATACTATTTCCAAAACAATTTTATATACATTTTCTAATCTAAGTGACACTAAATATCATGAATATTATCCATTTATTCGCTTTTGCAAAATCACGGTTCCGAACGTAGTCGGATACCTTAAACTTCATTATTCTCATTTATATAAATTAACAATTTTATCGTTATTGCTATTTTTTAATGCTGAGCTACGAAATGCACCTGTACCTTAACTTTTAGAGAGGTATATATATTTATACTGTTCAAAAAAAATTAAGGGAACAAGCAAAAAAGTGAAGAAACCATTCGCGATAGCCATGTATGATCTTAAAATGAAAAATACAAATGTAACAAAAGGCAATACAGAGAAAAAGGAGCAAAAGCAATTATATGGGAGCTTTAATTCCTTGGAATGGTATAGAGAACATGAAATAACACTTCAGGGAAACAATTTGGTTATATGTCAAAGACAAAGAACAGATTGTTTGGAAATGATACGGGGTGTTTAATATGGTGTGGGGTCCCCGAAATTCTGAGACTGCCGCATACCTGTTTAGCATAGAGATGATTAGATTATCGATGAGACTCTGAAGTCACGAAGTGTGCTCTCCAAATCTTGGACAGTAACACAGTGGTTCTCAAACTTTCAATACTTGCGACCCAATATTCAATCATAATTTTCATCGCGCCCCCTTCCATACAATAGCAATGTATTGAATTCAATAATACGATACTTTGATGCTAAAGCTACAATAGGATTTAAATCTCTTAAGTTCCATCCGTACACATAAGCGTCTTGCTCAGCTAAAACGTTATTTCCCCCAGATATGTATGTATACGTTTGTCAAAAGTACGATCATTTCTGGGCACTGCTATCCATAAAATTATTCCGAAGGCTTTGGAGTGCAATAAAAGGACAGTGTTTACGAAGGATGTACTAATTTCAGAGAATTTACTTATTTATTTCTTTTCTCCACCTAATACATTACATAAACACCCCCTACGTGAAAAAAGGGGGCATTGGGGAGATAATCACATAACTTTTAATCGGCAGTTAAGGGATTAACTATAAACCGCACAAAAAAATTATAAGATAAGTATTAACTTTTGTATATAGTTTTATATATAACACAACCATGGGATCACTGGTTTTATTATACTTGTTCTTAGTATTGTTAAATTAATTATGAAATACATTGTGCAGTACTGATACTTTTATAAGTGTATTATATCAATGTAAATGTGTGTTCTATTTTTATTATGTCAGAATGTATTTTTTATTTGTTTACTTTCAGTAAATTCGTAATTTTTTTTTAAATAAGCTTTTGTTTTCGACTTTTCAATAGCCTCGCGCCCCCCTCGTAGAGTTATCACGCCCCCAAGGGGGATGCACCCCACAGTTTGAGTAACGCTGCAGTAACAAAAGACCTTGGTCTTGCAGCAAAACGTCATCCGAATGAGTCTCAAACATTCTCGATCGGTTAAAGATCAGGAGAGCATGCTGCCTACTCCATACGCTCTGTAGTTTCAGCTTCATGAAAGTTTTCCTCAAGACGAGATGTAGGAAATATGGCATTATATTCTGTATTAAAAGAAAGGAATCACTAATGGCTGCAGTCTAAGGTGCGACATGGAGTATTAGGATCTCAGCTGCATACCTTTGAGCCGTCAAATTACCATTCCAAACAGCCTATACAACAGCCGAAAGTTTTAATTTCACCACTAAAACAATGAAGCTCACAGCTTCTACGAAATCACGACTTCTGCACTTATATCTTTTTTCTATTTTTTGACGTCATGAACTTTGATTTGCATATGAAGTTTGCTTCTGTTTTCTTCTACAGTTTAGACTATGAATGTTTTGTTTTACGATATTTATCAGTAGAAATATTTGAGTAAATTTGTTGGACGTTCATGCATCATCAAAGACAAAGGATAAGGGAGACTATTCGTTTTGAAAAGACAAATCAGCCCCAGACAGTGGGCCAGTGGACAGCGCAATACAATGCAGGTTCAAGTGCAAGTGTTTCGGAACACACAGCTCATCGAACACTATGAATTTGTTATTGCACAGCAGACGTCCCACTCGTGTGCCTCTGTTGACCAAGCGTTATTGTGAACTACACCTACAATGAACCCAAGAACATCAAAATTGAACTCTAGATAAGTAAAAGAGAGCTGTCTGATCTAATGAATCTTGATTTCTTATTCATCACGTCAATGGTCGTGTCAGAGTGCTTAATATTCCAATCAAACAATTACACTTTCCATATACAACAGGTTATATACAGGCTGTTGGAGGTGATAAGATGCTTTGATGGATGCTCTCTGTATGGCTCTGGAACTTTTAGTTGCAATAGAACAGACCCTGAAAGCTGTTGAGAATAACTACGGATCAGTTGCACCTTTATATAGTGTCTTTCTTTCCAACTGGAAAAGGAATCTTCCAGCAGGAGAACGTTCTATGTCCCAGAACTCTAATTATGTTGGATGAGTTCGAGGAGTGTAATAATAAGCTTCAATTAATGTTCTGGCCATTTAAGTCACCAGATCTCAATCAGAAAGAGCAAATTTGGGCTTTAATAAAAAGGCAGCTCAGAGATCAAACACTTCCATGTCAGAATATCTCAATTTTGATTGACCACTGCTTGGATATTTGGTAAAACCTGTTTCCAGTCATCTACCAAAAACTCCATTCCAAGGTACCTAGCATCCATTCCAAGGTAAGTTGTAACGGTTTTACAGGCCAAAAGTTATGCAACTCGTTATTGAGTAGGTGTTCATAATGTTTTAACTTGACAGTGTATATATATAATTATTGCTTGGGGACTTTTTAAAATATTTATTAATACTAATATATAAAATGTATTATCTGCTTTGACAGTTTCAAGAATCTTACTTATTTAAACAAGAATTTCCTTGAAATATTATTCATTTTGAAAAAATTCATGCAAATTTTTCATTTGAATTTAAAATATTTCTCCCTAATTTTATTGTAATTTAATATGTGGTTAAGAACAAAAAGTAATAATATATGTAGTATGATAACTATATTATATTTTTCACCATTAAATAACATTTTATGCAGAAATCCTTAATTGAAGCAGCACTCTAAGTTTAAAATGCAAAAAAAAATTGAGAAAAAGATGAAAGAGTTTTCTTAAACTGCTATTTTACTCTTTGTCCTTAAAGCTAGTTTTTAGGTTATATTAATGATGATATTGTTTGGATTGTTTGTTTTCCTAGGTAAAAGCCCTTTTGATAACTCATTTTATTGCCTTTATGGTAGGGTCTCTTCCAGCCCTCTTTTTTGTAAAATTGTACGACATGTCTCATTGATTATACTTATACTCATATTATGAATGACTTAGTACTATTTAACTGAAAAGAATTTTACATGTGTTGCATTGAAAATGAATAAAAAATTGTTCAAAGCAAATAACTAGCTATCATTTGCCATTAGTATGAACTGTTAACTAAATGAAAATAAATATTCTAATACTTTCTGAATAAATTCATGCATTAAACTTACCAAAATGATCATTTTCTTCTAATTAACACGAATGTACATTTGTAATTCGTGTAAAACATACGAATATGAAATTTCTAGTAGAGTGTACTATACAAATATGACATTAATAAAAAAAATATATGGCAAAACCTAACATTGTAAAAATAGCTAAAATATTACGCATTAGATAGTTGGGTCACATATTTAGGTATAATGACTTATTACCAATTTAAAAGATAGCCTTTTCAAGAATCGATGGAAAACTGAAGAAAGAAAGATCACCCTTTAGGTGGCTGGACAACATTAAGGATAAGGTCAGATGGAGAAAACTTTGCGAGACAATATAGGCCTACAACAGGCTGTAGTGCTTAAAAACAAGAAACCTGTAATTCATCAAAAGTTATTTATTTAAAGTTACAATGAAACTTGAAGAAGAAAAACTATTGTGTTTGTATAAAAAAAAATATCAAAGTGACACACATTTTTTTTTCAAAAGACGCAAAAAAAATCAAATAGTTTTATTTAACATTCATGCACTATATCATTATACGTATGTTCATAAAAAGAAAGTAAGAAATAGATTTTTTTAAGGGGAGTTCAAAACCTCTCTGTCTCTCTCCCTCTCTCTATACTGACAATGTTAAATTGGCTGTTTTCGATTACCTTTTCTCAAAATCTGTTATATGTACATTCTTGAAATTTTTCGTACAATCAAAGTACACCTTTCTCATTATACTAAATTATTATTAATTACTTTTTTAATTATTTATGAAATATGTTATCAAACATTGCGAAATTTGACCCATTTTTCACATAAAAAATAATAAATGTTTGAGTTTTTTTTTTACAAAAAGCTCATTTCAATATATATTATTCATCATTATAAATATATCATAAAAAATTTACATACCTTTGAACAGTAGTTTTTCAGAAAAAGTACATCAAACATCAAAATTTACATTTTGAGATAAATTGATTTTAATGTACACAGTGAGGCTTCTAATCAGCTAGTAAATAAAAAAAGCTCAATTTACAATAAAATATACATGTTTTGGTTTATATCAGATGCTCACAACTTTTAAGCAAAAACGAAGTACTTTGTTTACATTTTTCGCCATTCAAATGGGCGTGGCCCAGTTTCAACGATTATTTAAAAATAGGTTTTAAGGGCTTCTAATTACCGTAGAGGTTAAATTAAGGTATTTTTAGAAAGGTTAAAATCTATACATTTTAAAAATGTAAAAATCTCAAATTGTCGAAAAAATAAGATTTTAGCTTTCCAACTGCCCTTAATTAAAAAGATAATGGACATTTTCATGTTTTTTGAAATAGAATTTATTTATAGTTATCTATGCACTTCTCAATAGTAACTTCTAATTGACAGATTCTTTTCACTAATTAAAGCATAACAAATTTAATGTAGAAATTTATCAGTGCTAAAAAAAATATGTTTCTATCGAATTGTGATGTGGTTTAAAGGTAAGATTTCAAATATGCCTAGTTCTTTTTATATTTTTCCTTTAATTCTTTGAATTATCTGTTGTCAATCAATTTATATTTGGTATTTTTTTGTAAACAGTTACTTAGTTTCAAAATTTGGTATTTCATTCACATAAAAAGAAATCAGACTGCTCAAAAAATAAGCCCTTTTCTGTATATATATATTTATGGAATATCCCCATTTTTCTTTCTCAGAACGAATAGATTGATTGACCAATTTCACAAATCGTTGCCAAATCTTGAACAAAGCAAATGGCATATTTCACTTTGACAAAATTAGATCCATGACGATGATTTTTACTTTCCCTGACATAAAAGGAAGAAGTGATTCTTCTTTCCTCAAATGGAACTAAAGAACATTTTCTCTCTTCCAAGAACTTAAAGAAACAGCCTCTTTCTTCAATAATCGCAAGAAGACGTTGAAGGTAAAGGTTTTCAAAGTTTGTTTTTCATCTTGGGAAGAACTCGTAAATCAAGAGATTCAATATGGCAAAGAAAACCCTTTTAATAATGAAAATGGCATTACATTCTGCTTCTTATCTTTCGCTCTTCCTCTCACTCTTAGACATGTTTTAAGGGCTAATATAACAAGAATACTTGTTTTCTCTTTTATTTTTTATTACACGGGAAAATTTGCAAGCGTCAGCTGGGTCCTTTTTTTATATGATTTTTAGAATAATAAAGGAATTCGTTCGTTTTATTTGGACCACGAAAAGATGAAATAAATATATTTCCTTTTAAAAAATAAATCTCAATAATGGGTGGTAGCTTCTCTCGAAAAAAATATAAAAATGCAAAGAGGAAATCACTAAAAAAGCGATAGGGGTGCATTATTTTCTGACTGTTTATACAATCTGTAAAATATGTTATGTAGATAATTATATAGTTCAAGGTTTTTAAATACGAAAAAAAGTTTTTTCCAATGCATTTATACTTGATCAATTTTAAGACATAAAGTTTAGTTGGAGTGAAAATATGTCATTATTATTCTAATAATGATGCATTTTTATTTAAAACGTGATACATACATACATACATACACACGCGCATACATACATACATACATA
>BMAV01016016.1:0-12192 GCA_019973955.1 Trichonephila inaurata madagascariensis | reverse complement strand
AATATGTATAAACATTGGTGGCCAACATTATGGACAGTATTTAAAATTGTTGCGCTTTTTAAGTTTGTATGCTTATAGAGAATTTAACGTTGCATAAGATACAAAATATTTTACATCAATTTTAAGAGAATTTAATACTGAATTCAATACAAAAATCAGAAATCAAATATTTGAAAAGCAAAAAAGCTATGCTGCAATAACTGTTGATTTACATTACATACTGTTGATACCAGTGAGTTATCAGAGCTTAGTGAGGTTGCCTTTATTCTTTATTATATCTTTACATAGATGTTTCATTAACCTCAAAATAGTTTTCAGCTCTTCCTTTGTTATTACATGATTCCAAGAAACAATTATGTCCTCAAATAGTTCATTTTTATTGCATTGGTACCGCATTAGGACAAGATTTATCAAACGGTGCCACACACAAATTTTCATTAGGATTGAGGTCAGTACTGTTTCCTGGCCAGAATAACAATGATGTTTTTTCAGAAAGCAATGACATCAAATAAAAGAGTAGATTAAACACATGTGTGACGAGAAAGTAGTATTTTCCATGTTAAAATTACATAACAGGTCGGTAGTTCAGTGATTACATCAGGAGACTGAAAGTTTTGTTTAAGATGTCAGGAGACAAATTTAATATAAAAAAAACCAGGAAAAGGCCAAAAATGGTGCACCACATCTGTGGATGACAGAAGAACAAAAATACTATGTTCCAGAGATAAAAGAATTTCATGGACATCCATCAGAAGGGATCTGAGGGATGCTGGTGTTTCTGTCATTTCAAAAACGATCAGGAGTAGATTAACAGATGTAAGCCTAAAAGGTAGAATTTCACGAAAAGGAAACCTCAAAAAGTTAGTGAGTAATAAAACACATTAATTAGACAAATTACTAAAATATCGTAATTCGGTAGTGATAGCCTAAAATATTTAATACGTAGAATAGCATAAAGGCTACGTCCTGACTGTATCCATACAACTGTGAAGTACATAGTTTTATCATTCATTCATGAATATCAGCAGATGGTATTGCTCGCCTTCATATCATCGATGGGCCACCAAATGTCATAAAATACATTGACACCGTTCTAGAACCCAAACTTCTGCTTTCTATCAGAAATATATTTACCAACAATGCTTCATTTATTTTTCAGCAAGATTCTACTCCTTGCCACACAGTAAAGTAATTAAAAAACTAGTACCGTTCTATAATCAATGAGCTGTTGTCCTGGCCAGGAAACAGTCCTGACCTCGATCCTATCGAAAACATAAGGCACTGTTTGAAAACTCTTGTCCGAATGAGGTACTCATGAAATAAAAGAACTAATTGTGGATATAATTGTTTCCTGTCATCGTGTATTAACGAAGGAAGAACTTACAGCTCTTTTCGGCTCAATGAAACATCGGTGTGAAGTTGTAATAAAGAATAAAGGCAAAATCACTAAACGCTGATAACTCACTGCTATCATCAGTAACTAAGGTATATCGACAGTTATTGCTGCATAATTTCTTATGCGTTACAAATATTTGAATTTTACTTTTTTAATTGAATTCAGTAGTAAATTCTTTTTCAAAGGATATAAAATACTTTGAATTTTGTGCAACGTACAATTTTCAATAAACATACAAACATAAAACACATAACAGTTTTTAAAAGTGTCCACAAGTTTGGCCACCACAGTACATATGACAGAATCACACTATTAAGTGACAAAATAGAAAACGATTTTCCTTGCAATTTTCCAGTTTCCTTTCTATATAGAGTGTTAAACTATTATTTTTGTTTGTTGCTGATGATTCATTCATAAATCACATTCTCAGAAATTAGGCCATTCCAAGAAGAATTGGAACCCACGACCTTTCGACTCGAAGTCAAAGCACTATCCAGTGTGCTACAGAGATACAAAGAGCGACATTCCTTTTTATATATGGTGTAGGAATATTATTTTTGTTTTTGACTATTTATTCGTTAGTTAAGTATAACTAATGTTTGAAAAAACTGTATTACCAACATGTGTCATCCACTACAACTTTAAAAATATCTATTTGAACTTGATGGAATGAATAGAAAGTATTTTACGAACGCTGGAAAATTTATATATATATATATATATATATATATATATATATGTGTGTGTGTGTGTGTGTGTGTGTATAGGGAGATTGTGAACTAATACTATAAATTGAAAAGAAAACAACAACAACTAGAAACTAAGAATATTTTGTCTATTAAAAATTTATCAAGACATAGGAGATAAAACAAAATACCATTTTTATTTAATGCTCGTTTAAAAGTTATTGTGTGCAACGAACTCAAGAATAATATGAAAATTCACTTATCTCTTCCTGTAAAAAAAGCTTTTTTCTCCCTCTCACAATTCGTCCTATCGAATCAATTTTAAAATACATAACTACAATGGGTTTCATCTCTGGAGTGATTACTTCATATCACGAACTAAATGATAAAAAGCTAGAATAATAGTTTCAGAATTTCAATAATACAATTTCTATTATTAGTTCATTCTTTCAAATTCTGACTGTGTGCCTTTTAGACAAAAGAAAAAGGTATATTCATGTATTTTCAAAATGAAACAATTCTTCCTGACATCGATCAATAATTCACTTCAATAGGTAACAAAATTTCTTTATTTGCGATCATATTAAATATGTTATAAAACGTTACTTATAAACATTGTAATTTTATCGTATGTTCTATAAAACTGTGTTTCATGATATTATTGTTTTTGACCATAAAATGTATACTATTCAACATCACACAATTTATTATTTAGTAATACAATACAAGAAAGGGGCATTAAGATTATTTTAAATTAACAATAGAAAATAAAATATATATATATATATATATATAATTTAATGTAAAGTATATTAGAGAAAAAGATATATTTCGTCACAATGCATTCTACAAATATTTTACAAGCCAATCAATTGTGTGATTTATTTCAAATCTTTATCCCAGCAGACTTTATTAGACAAGGAATCGTGTTTCAAAATTTTATATTAAAGCAATATCAATAATGTACCAGACACATTCCATCGGGTTTCCCCACAATCGAATCTAATGAATAAAAACCGGTAATTTTGTTTTAACTGCTTAAGGTATCCGACTACGTTCGGAACCGTGATTTTAAAAAAGCATATAATGGATAATTTTCATGATATTTAGTGTCACTTAGATTAGAATGCATGTATAAAATTGTTTTAAGGACATTTTGCCAAAAAAAATTATTTAAATACAATATTTTGGCAAAATTTAACTTAGAATAATCTTTTTTCGAAACGTTCTCCTTTTGTGAAAAATGCTTCTATTATAATAATATTTTGCATGTATATAGCTCACACCTCTTTACAGAAGCTCAACTATGATTTTTGAAAAATTCACATTATTTTTAGAGTTACAACCATTTGAAATAATTATCGGCGTTTTTTTCTTAAAATTGTTCCCCTCTGTTGCCGTAAGACATGAATAAACCCACTTCTAAGTTATATATTTCAAAAATTCTATTTGAGCCTCTGTAGAGAGGTCTGAGCTATATACAGGAAAAATATTATTATAATAGAAGCATTTTTCACAAAAGGAGAACATTTCGAAAAAGGGTTATTCTAAGTTAATTATTTATCAAAATATTGTAATTAAATAAATTTTTTTTTTATGTCAAAATGTCCTTAAAACCATTTTATACATGTATTCTAATCTAAGTGACACTAAATACCATGAAAATTATCCATTTATTCGATTTTGCAAAATCACGGTTCCGAACGTATTCGGATACCTTAAAAAGGATCACATTCAAATAAATATGTATTACAAGAGCAAGGTTTAACATTCAACTTCGAATATGAAAAAAAGTAACTTTTAGAATGACTCATAGGAGAGGACCACATAACAGATGAATATTATTTTAATATTTGTATTTCTAAAAAAAGTTTTTATCACTACTATATTTAACTAGCTCTGTTTTAATCGCTCCATATTAAGGTACATTTTTCTCAGAAAGGTGATTGAGTAATCATAGTTTTCGCAAGAATTTTAAAGGTAACAGTAAGAGTGAGTGAGAGAAGAATTAAAGTCATACTATAAAACAGAAGAAGGGCTATTGGCGACGGACCTTGTAATTTTCAAAAATGGTCAGGTGACGAGGCCGACCTTTCTTAATTACCACAACACACCAACGTGAGGACGTTTGAGCCTTGTCATATTTAAAGTGTATTGGCCTCCTATACAAGGCGGGACTTCAGCGGTACTAAGCTGTAGCTCATGACCCATCAGTCCGTTACCATGACCACTAGGAAACCACGGCCATCCTTGTAGGGAATAAGAGAAGCCCTATTTTAGCATTTCCAGTAATATATTTAGTCCAAGATTAATTTATAAAATAAATATATGTATGCAAAGTTCTTAATGTTAGAAATGTAAAAACTGCTGTTTGTAAAAATTGTAACACCATGAAGGAATCATCAGATTTAAATGAAATTTCATGCCTAAACTACTTGTTTCAATACAAATAAATGACGAAATCTTCAAAGTAAAAATCAATACCAAGTGTCCGAAATCAGTATTTGGTGTAGAAATCACGCGCTGTAATAAGTGCTACTATACGACGTGGCATGGAGTGAAACAGATTTTGAATGGCTGCTTGTGGAAGAGAATTCCATATTGCTTGTACGAGCAGTAAAGGTTTGTCTTTTGAAGCTGCAGGACGCGGATCACGAACGAGACGCCAACCAACCGAATCCCACACGTGCTCAATAGGCGACATATCTGACGAAAAAGCAGGCCAAGGAAGAAGTTGCATGTGTTGGGCTTAACAGAAGTCTTGAACGGTCTTTACCACATGGGGGCATGCATTATCCTGCTGAAAGATAGCTCCGATGATACATTGAAGGAAGGGAACCACTTCGGGCTGTAACACCGCACGGACGTACCCATTGTTATTGAGATTACCCTTAATTCGTAGCAAATTGGATCGCCCATGATACAAAATCGCACCCAAACCATAATTACGGGTGTTAAGCTACTATGTCGTTCGATAACACACTCTGGAAGGCAGCGCTCCCCGGCATAGCATCTAGCATGAATGCGGCCATTATGGTCCCACAAATTGAAGCGTGATTTATCAGAAAAGACAACTTGGTGCCAATCAGCTTGCCAGGCTCTGTGCTCACGAGCCTATTTCAGACGCAACAGTCGATGGTTTGCCGTGAGGGGGATCCTGCATAAAGGCACCCTTGCACCCAATTCTCGGTGCAGCAGACGTCGATGAATTGACACCGCCGACATTATTACACCAGTAGCTGTAGACGCACGTGCAGCCAACTGCCTAGAGGAAGCTGTACGGTCATTTACTGTCATGCCGCGCAGGTGTCTATCGTCACGTGCTGACGTCACCTTCCGTCATGCACTGAAAGTTTTTTGAGTTCTTCTGTGCTCGTCAGTCAACTGCTTCCAAACTCGCATCACTATGTGGTACTGTTCAACTGCACACGAGCTCTAATTGCGTGATAGAAAATCCTCTTTTCCGTTCAAAATTTGTAAGTTGCTGGAATCTCTACTTATATCGTCGTGGAGGCATACTTAAGCCTCACTAAACCTTCGCCATCAACAAATAATCATTAACTTTTTCAATGTCCCGCTACAGCCCTCTATTCATACGCTTTCAGTTTCAGTTCAGAGGGCGCTGCCCACGCCACACATGCGTAGTGGCTCTGTAACTTTACTATTTTACGTAACATCTTGTAATTGATATTTTCTGCGAAGTTTATTTAATTCTGATGATTCCTTCATTGTGTTGCATTGCTTACGAACAGCAGTGTATATATTATAAATCCTTCAATGTTTTAAATTTTTAATAAATTCTTATTATAGATTTGGGAAATAATTAAATAATAAATGTATAAAGCAGATGTTTTAAAAACAAACGTAGATAACAGAAAAGTTCACATATTTTTTGTAGTGAAAATCCTTGTACATAACAACCTATACCTTCACAAAAAAAATGAATTCAAATGAAATCCAATGTCACCCAGGGTCTGAATTTGCAGAAACATTACTTTCTCATTTAAATACAATGTTTACGTTAATTTTAATTAATTATAAAGTGTGATAAAATTTTCCATGGTCAATATATATATAGTATATAAATATATATCAGGTCTGGAAAGTTTAACTTGAAAATTAATGAAGCAACAAATAAAAATAGAGCGAACACTTTACCGATGCGTAGGAATTTTACAATGAGTCGGGATACCTAATAGCAGGTAAAGCCATTCTAATAGGAAGCACATAGATAATAATCACGCATGCACTTGGTGTTAAATACTTGCCCTTCACGTTAATTATGTATCAAAATACCAGAATCAAAATACTTAATTATTTTGAACTAAGCTATAAAGGAATTCTAACAGAGAAGTTATACTGTAAATATTAGTTTTCTATTAAAACGTACTTATGTCTATAAAAATACTATGCGTATAACTTTAATTTATGTTTTGGATCAGTAACTTTATAATTAAAGTTGATTTTTTAAAAAAAATTGCTAGATATTCATTTTTTTGCTAACTTCATTTTTTTTTTCGAAACTCAAAATTAATTTTGAATATAATTTCGTACGTCATTACATTGAACAAAATGTTACATTAATATAATCTAAGATGTGCACCACACATTAAAAAAATCATGCATGCAGAACAAACATTCTTATATTTCATTCAAAAAATTTTAATTTAAGCAGTTTGGGACAGGTTTAAAAACTAATAAGTATACATTATATATCTTTGACTTAGAGAGAAAAAAATATACGTGAGAAAAGTATAAATACAGTTGAGTACTTGGCGATAAAAAAAGATTAGTTCAAGCCAAATAAATATTTTAAGATATTATATATACTCCAGCGTAAATCACGAACCGCCGTGTAATGCGCACCTATACTTTCGAGTTCAAATTTTAATTTTTAGGTATATTTGACGTATAACGCGCACCCAATTTTTTACGAAGGAACCTAAAAAGTCTGTGCACAATGTTGTTATAATTTTGCAATCACTTAAGCTGAGGAATTGTTCCGAGCTTTAGAAAAAAAATAGCATGTCTCTAGAGCTACAATTCCTTAAGTTCATATAAAGAATGTTATTTCTTTAAAATAAACATAATTTCGATACATGTAGAACTTTAATTTTTTCTGTGCTTATCTCTAATTTTTTTATTTTTTTTTATTTCTAAAGCTGTCATTTTTATATCCGGCGTTAATCCGTACCCATAAATTTCGATATTATATTTTATGCGTTAAAAGTATGCGTTATATGTCGGATTTTACGGTATTTAAAAATAAATCTAATTTAAAAGAAATGAAGAAGTTTAAAAAAATAATAACACATTTTGAGTTTATCCTAGAGATATTACAGACGTAATCTTTGTACACCAAGAACGATTTGTTCATGAATATTTCTATTGTTATTAATTAAAAATCTTACTCTATGAAAAAAAATTAGTTAAGGAATAGTGGAAGGTGTTACTCTCGCAAAAGATCATTACAAATGCTAAGCAGATTCCTGCAACCCGATTTTTTCCCCTATGTATATGCTGTTTTACTTTAAGTTCATTGAATAAAATTTTAATGAGATACGCGGAAAACATTCGAAAGTTAAATTACACAGAATACCGTCTTGTCGCCTTCCTCAGATTCATTAACCTCCGAGTTACCTGAATTAGGCCCAAATGAATTCTGGCACGAATACTAAAATCTTGACGTCGCTTAATTAATGTTGCGGTCACACTTACTCACTCTTAGCTTTCTTTGAAATGATACTTATCCTGAACTTCTGTGAGCTAGCGATTAATTATATTATAAGGTCTTTAATCACAAATATTCAATTCGATGTATTTTATTCAGTGCAATTCACAATCAGTTTGACTAATCTTCTGCGTTACTTTACATGTCCTTGTCAGATTAATAATTCACTTGCTTGAGTTACGTAGGCAGCATATTTTTGTTATGTTTAATTTTTCGTTCAATTTCCGATACATTATCTCGAACATGAAGCACTGCAAGTGAGTGATAAATTATTGGATATATTAATTTATTCAGCCGGTGATCTCAAAAATTAATATTATTTGAGTGAAGGATCAAAAGAAGATCAATGTACAATTTTTGATTTCATTAATGTTTTAAATGTATTGTAGCGCGTGCTAACCGATAATATAAAATAAAAATAATTAATTAGCACAGTTGTGAAAATAAAATCACAAGTAATAAATATTTAACTAAAATGATATGAAAATGATATGGTGGACTTGAAATTATTCCAAAAATATATTTTCTCACCAAAATTGAATTATATTTTTGTTTATATCGGTATTGTATAGAATTGTTTCTTAACGGATTTCGATAATTTTCAAATAACATAATTTAAATATTTTCTTCCGTTATTATTTTAACACTAGATTGCCCAAGGAAGTCATTTTGACTGTTAGAAAAACAATTACGTATATAATGACACAATTTCTTAGACCTTTTTAGAATTCGTTTTTTCCCGAGTGAAGCAATTTTTTTTTATTGTTAATATTTACTAATAGCTTGTTAATGACTGTAAATAATATAAAAAATATTAAAAATTAATTTTAAACGAATTTATTTACAAAATAGTTATTCATTCACAATGCAGTCATTTTAACTGATTTGGGACAATATAGGTATATACTAAATTTCTGTCTTGTAGTGTTAAGTAAACTACTTAGGAGTTCAGAAATCTTGTTACAATATGTAGGTATAGAATTTATTGCAGATAAATTAAGATGCATGGTTTTGGAGCTAAATAACACTCATTTAAGTAAATGAAGAACTTATAACAACAGAAAAATTTTCAATAAAACTACCGTAAAATCCGGTGTATAACACGAACATTTAACACCAAAAATAAGATAGAAATTTACGGGTGCATGTTATACGCCGAGTATAAAAACGAGAGTTTTAAAAATAAAAAAAAGGAAATGAGCATAAAAAAATTAGCCTTCTACATAATTCTAAATATTATTTATTTAAAAGATATGATATTCTTAATGAGAGAACTTTATATATATAAAGGTTATAATTCTAAAAGTTTACCATTTTTGCAAAAGCTTAGGAAAATACCTCGAATACATAGCTTCAAAACATAACAGCATTGCATACGTACATATCAGGTTTCTTCGTAAGAAAGAGGGTGTGCGTTATACGGCGAGTATACCTAAAAATTACAAATTACAGCTATTACAGCTTGAAAGTATGGGTGCGCATTATACGCCGAATTTTACTAACTTAACATATTAAATTGCGAACATATACAATAATTTATAAATAACATTATTTTTGTAATGTTAATAAACATAAAACTACATGAGATTTCAAATGTAACAACAAGGAACTACCATCTTATTGAGTAATGTAAATAATGTTAAATGCACAGTTGTGCGGCAAATGCCGGGTAGGATGTAAGTGAATGAATCTGCAGAATGGATAATATCCATGCTGTTATTTCTTACAAGAAAATATTTTGGAAATGTTTCTCCTATCTAAGAGGATACAAGTAATATTAGATAAACCCAAGCGTCGGCAGTTCCAACAGTTTAACGACAAAACACGGGGCAAAATGATTAGTCTTAGAAAGGAAGGTTGAACCAGGCGGCGAATTTCAATTAAGGCCCATCTAGACGCATCCATGGGGCGTTAGCTGTATCAAAAATGGTTGGAACAAAAGTGTTTGGTAAGTCTGAGGCAAGCTAAAAGGGCTTAAGTGACGCCAGAGAGACGTAAAAGGGATCGGCAAAACTGCCGACAAGCTCTGACAGTCCACCATGCTACATTTGTAGTCATTTAGCAGTAAATACATGTATCTTCAGTGTTCTAAGACACCCACGATGTTCGAAACCATTACCCATTGATTTCTGCAAGAGATTAGCACTCATTGCGACGTTTAAGAATACTGATATGAACAAATGATCCAGATTGGTGCTAAGATGTAGCAACATGGATGTTGTAATGACACATGATCAGGTTTCCAGAAGAACCCTGTTTTTGTATGTCCAATAATTATTACCATGTACAAGATGGACAATGATGTGGTGAAAAAATCCATTCAACGGATCCACGAAACATCACTTGAAATGGCTACGTGTCATAATAGTTTGGAGTGTTTCCACTTTCAATAGCAGGTCGTATCTGGTAGATATTCAGAGCCCTATGATAGCCTAATGGTACGTGTAGGATGTACTACATCTCGTTAACGTCGTCACTTTGTTCGAGTATACTTACCATCTTTTAGTAATAGGAAAATGCATAATCACAATCATCACACATCAGCCAACGTACTCTGCAAGATTTGCATGTGCTTTCAAGGCAACAATTTGGATTCGATATCTCACTAATCGAAACCGTCAGCGACGTGGTTGGGTGTTGTCTGTATGTAATTACATTTCCGCCTTTTAATGAAGACTGTAGCAAATGGATGTCAGAGAATGGTAACCATTCTTTAGGAAGCAAGTCGTATGGTACCTAAACGAGTTGTTTCCTGTATTATCATCCTTCGCAGACATTTAATTTACTGAGGTAGTATTGTCCTTTCTCTGTGTTATGAGTATTATTTCAAAGTTAATTTCACTGATTGTACATTTTTGTACCTCTCTGTTTGCTGAAAATTTTCAGTCCAAGATAATTTCTACTTGGTGTTGTATTTTTCATTTCACGCAGTGTAATTCTTAAAAAACCTTTTGTGAAATTATTTTTGTTTAACATTAATCTATTTTAAAGTCATCTTAAAGAACTATTTTGTAATTACCGCTTTTGAAATTATTTCATTTCCAAATGTTATTTTCAGTGTATATTAAATAAAAACGTAAATTGTATTAATATTGCTGTTTAACTCATGGTTATTTGCCTCTGCGTATAATTCATTAGAAACATCAACTAATTTCAATTTTCTGCACGTTCGCATGATTTTTACATCACAATTAATGCAATTATTTAGCGAATACATAATGAGTTCATGAATTTTAATAAAATTTATCCGCGTTAATAAAGATCCATATTCGAATTAAAGATTTGCATTCATCAATGTTAATGTATCTTAATATAAAATTTGATAAAGTATTATTAAAATGTTAGTTATTACATAAATTAAAATTTGTTACAGATTCTGAAAGACTTCATTACACTTATATATAATGGAGTCGAGCAAGTGCATTCTCACAAATTTCATTTGTGCTCAAATGATTATTTGAAAATTCTCTGATATAATGACGGAAATTCCTAAGCTTCCTACAGCGCATAATGTTTGTTGAAACTAGACATATAGAACATTCCTTTTCATAAATTATTAAGAAGTCTAGTATTCTGCAATCTACAATATCGAGAGTATACCGAGAACATATAAATTCACCCCTTATCTTCCCCGACCATGGATAATACAGTAGCCAACCGTGTCTGCTTAATAGTCGCAAGCAATGACGTCTGTGTAGGGTAATTAGGATTTCCAGATGAAGAACATTGCGTCAAATAACAGAAGCAACATATGAGGAACGTACAATAGACATGTCAGTATGAGCATTACAGCGAAATTTGATGATGGTTATATATGTCAGTAGGAAACCGATTCGAGTGCTTATACTATCAACACACTCAACTGTAAAACCTTTGTAGAGCTCGTAAATATATTAACTGAACCTTAAATAATTGCAAAAATGTTGCTGAGTCAAATGATTCACAGTTACAAACGGTAAAAGGGGATGACAGGATTCAATAAGGACACGCTTTACACACATGAATATAGACTGAAGTCTTATGGTACTTTGTAGTCTGGCGGTGGTTCCAAAATCTCTTAGGCATTTTTGTATGGCTTGGATTTCTGATGAAGAAGCATTTGATCAGGTGTAAATGGCTATTTTAGCTGCTTGTAAAACATTTGCTTTATGGTAATCATAATTTGCTGCTTGTAAATCGTTCGTGGACTTCATGCATAGAAACAACGATATTATTTTTCTAAATTTATAAAGCGTCATATTACACCCAAATTATATGTGATTGGTTTGTAGAAAGTTTTAGACAGTTGCAGCATATGCTTGGGGACGTATACAGGGCATTATTCTAAGATTAAGTCCATGCTCTAATTTTTACAAGTAAAGCATTTTCGCAATTTTGAA
>BMAV01016015.1:0-46801 GCA_019973955.1 Trichonephila inaurata madagascariensis | reverse complement strand
AATAAACTTTATGAAAAATTAACATTTATGCTAATAATTATTTCAATAAAAATTAAATACAAAGTAGAAGTGTAATAAAATAATAATAGAATAATTGTAGAGCAGAGAATACTTACTTAGAATATACGTAAAATACTTAGAATATACTTTGAAATTGGTATATATCCACATTTTGTATTTTATTTAATTTTAGTATAAAAAGTTAGAAATAAAGTAATATTTTTGAGGATTTAAATTAATTATTTCACAAATTTGATGAGCTATTTACTGTGGAACTTTATAATATGTAATAAAAGATTTTCGAACCCAAGAATCTTGTACAACATATTGTAAACAAAGTTTGTTTATGGCCCCAACGTTCTCACATGATTCTAAGTGCTCTCTCTCGAGTGGAGGAAAAGCGAAAATTTCTATACTCTGTTTCACCTCAAGTTGGCAGCGTTGGGAAAGGTAGGGAATGTAACAATCCGCTTGAAAAAGTAGTTCCAACATGTTCTGGAATTTAAATCAATGCAAATGCACAAAAAAATTATTAAAAAGTATCATTTTTGTTTTATATAAATTGGGGGTTTAAAGATATTTTAAGTTAATCCATCTTAAAAGCATTTATTCTTTAATCCCTGGAACAATAAGTAGAAAACAGCCACATGACTTTAGGCTGAAACAACAATATTTGGCGAAAAACCGGTTTTGAAGATTACATTTCTTCCGAAATATCGCGCCAAATCAACGCCTTTCCCGCTTTGCGATTTAGCTTCGTTCTTAAATAATTTTTTTACATCTCGTGCGCTATTTTTACCTTGTTGTTTTTGAAATTTTAAACTTTTTTCCAAAAAAAACAGTTCTAAATATCAAAATATATAATTTTTGTATTAAATTATTATAATAAATCTTTTTCTTTAAAAGTTAAAATTATTGAGTTAAATTTATATAAACTTCGCATATAATGTTAGTTAACATAATTTTTTGAAGTATGCATCGAGATATTTTTTTCCAGATAAACTATAAATTTTAAAAAAAATTATAAGTTTTATATTGATAAATTTTTTTGAAATTAATCCCCAAATTCTATTTTTAAATTTCTGTATATCTTAAGCTAAACGTACATAAACGCATTTGCATGTATATGAATAATAATTACAAACTGATTTAAACAGTAATAATGGAAAACAGATGATTAATTATTTATAAACAAGATAAAATTTTTTATTTTTAAACAGATGTAATAAATGAAATTATGAAACTAAAGATATATGAGCCGTTTATTTTGAAAAATAGCATAAGTCACTTAAAAAAATCAATGTAATGATAGCATGTGAATTACAATTTAACCGTATTTTCATTTAAAAAATGAAAACCAATATGTTGGGAACTTGAGATTTTATTCGAGAAAAGTTTTGCTAGTTAATTAATAAATATTTTTTAAAAATATTGAAACATAAACTCTTAAATATTTTGATTAAAGAAAGGGCTTATACTGATTATCAAAAAAAAAAAAACTCATACAATTTTAATGAACAAATTTTCAAGAGTAATTTTTTGCTCGCCAATATGGGAGAATTTTATTTTGAGTCACACTCTTCTCCTAGAGTAACCCTGTAGTGGCTGTGATTTGGTCCGCGTACCCTTCCCAGCGCTGCCAACTTTAGGTGAAACGGAGTATAGTTCGTTTTTCTGTTCTATGTGTGCAGTGGATAGAACCTCTATCTATACATATAAAAACTTTCCAAAAACCTAAATAAAATCTCTTTTTTTTTAATTGTACAATTGCTTAATTCATTCAGATGAGAGAAAAGTATACTTAAGACTCGTCGAAATTTTTTTCACAGATCAGAAATTTTATTTATAGTAATCAAAATACAATTTATAGATTTACACCGAGAAGAACTGTTTCTAACTACCCATCATAGGACATGAAATGCAAAAAAAAAAATATCGCACTGCCATCTGTATTGATTTTCATGCGTTTTAGCTTCAATTAACGCATGTGGATAGAGTAAATATCCTCTACCCACTTGAAGAAAAAAATTTTTGTTATGTGGCTAGATCTGTTAACCACTGCCCGCTAAAGGGTTGAAATAAAACGATACTTACAAAAGATTAATGTATTTGCATTTAGTGAACACTAGCACACATTATGTCTGTCATATTTATGTGAGGGGTTTAGTTTTTGAAAAGTAATACTAAGAATTTTAGTTAGCAAGCTTATAACCCTACTTCACTGCCCTAAGACAGTGACAACTTTAGAAATCAATAATTTTTCGTTTTGATAAATTTACTTCATATATTGGTTTGTTGTGCTTAGTTCTCAATTTCAGAATCTAAGCTTCCTCTGTAATGTAGAATATTTGTTTTTGTTGCTGATGCCACCAGATCAATACCCATGAAATTCTAGAAAGACTAGACTGAAAAGACTGAAATGAAAAGACTAGACTGTGCAGCTCTTGTTAGCCATAGCTTTGGACACCATACAAGTGACTGTATGATTTGGCTCGGTTTCACCCCAATTTTGTGTCAGAAGACCCTGGGGTGGTCAATAGCCTCCCATTTCTCTTCACTTTCCAACAACCTCGCGAGAGGATTTGTGGCTCGACGGCTATTTAGAATACCCTCATGCCGCAAAGGCACTAAACATTTACAAACATCCATGCCTTCTCCGGGATTCAAATCCAAGCCCTAAGGTACAGTAGTTAGAGTCACTGACCACTATTCGGATATTTCTTTTATTAGTTCTCGCTGTGGTTATCAATGATCCTCAATGTAGAATTCCATTTTGTATGATTGATAAATATTATTCAAGCACTTACTTATGATCATCTGGCGGAATTCTTCAAACATTTCCTCTTTAGTAATGTTTGCACCGGGAGGTCCAGGTGGTCCAATAGGGCCTCTTGGTCCTACAGGTCCAATCAAGGCTTTCTGTCAAAAGATTAAAGAATAAATTTAATCAGTGTGTATATACACTGAAGAACCAAGAAAAAAAAACCGGTACAGGCATGGGTATGCAAAGAAAGAGATATGGAACCAATCAGAGTAGGGCCCTGCTGTCGGCAAAGCCTTATAAGACAATGAATGTCTGGCATAGTTGTTAGATAGGTTACTACTGCTACAAAGGCAGGTTATTAAGGGAGTTTGAACGTGGTGTTATAGTAGGCGCACAAGAGATGGGACATAGCATCTCCGAGGTAGCGATGAAATTTGGATTTTCACTCGCGGCCATTGCACGAGTGTACCTTGAATATCGGGAATCCGGTAAACTGCTGACGGGAAAAAAAACATGCTAGAACGGGACCAACGACGACTGACGAGAATCATTAAACGTGACAGAGGTGCAACCTTTCCACAAATTGCAGCAGATTTTAATGCTGGGCAATCAACAAGTGTCACCGTGCGAACCTTTTAAAAAACATAATCGATATTGGCTTTTGGAGCCGAAGGCCCAATCGTGTACCCTTGCTGATTGCACGACACAAAGCTTTACGCCTCGCCTGGGACCATTAACACCCACATTGGCCTGTTGATGACTGGAAACACGTTGCCTGGTCTGACGAGTCTCGTTTCCAATTGGATCGAGCTGATGGACGTGTACGGGTATGGAGACAACCTCAGGAATCCATGGGCCCTACATGTCAACAGTGAACTGTTCAAGCTGGTGAAGGGTCTGTGATGGTATGGGGCTTGTGCAGTTGGCGTAATATGGGAACCCCTGATACGTTTAGAGACGACTCTGACAGGCGACATGTACGTAAGTATCCTGCCTGATCACCTTCACCCATTCATGTCCATTGTGCATTCCGACGGACTTGGGGAATTTCAGCAGGACAATACGACACCCCATACATCCAGAATTGATACAGAGGGGCTCCAGGAGCACTCTTCTAAATTTACACACTTCCGCTGGTCACGCAAATCCCCAGACATGAACATTATTGAATATATCTGGGATGCCTTGCAATGTGATGTTCAGAAAAGATCTCCACCCTTTCTTTTACCCCTATTGATTTATGAACAGCCCTGCACAGTGACGCACACAAGGGGGGGAGTCCTGGGGTCCAGACCCTCCTTGAAAAATTCCTGTGAGAGCTACTGGCCCTGCAGGATTATGGTGTCAATCACCTCCAGCACTACTTCAGACATTAATCAAATCCATGCCACGTCGTGTTGCAACACTTCTGCGTTCTCGTGGAGGCCCTACTCGATATTAGGTAGGTGTACCAGTTTTTTGGCTCTTCAGTGTATATCTATAATTAACGGAATCTAATTTTTATACTATTTTATCTTGCTTGTAGCCAGGTGATATATTGGCAAATATAGGGGAAGGGGTTGGTTGTCCTTAAAACTGTGTTTAAGCCTGCAATCTTAGTTCCTAAGGTTAAGAGTATGCTGTTATACCACTGAGGCCAGTGGCGCACACAAGGGGGTGACCTAGGGGTCCGGACTTCCCCATAGCCCTTGATTTTTTTTCGATTGGTTATAATCCTATGTATATATTACGTAACATTTAATTATGTATTTGTTATTAATATATATATAATTAATTTTATTAATTAATGCTAATGATTTATTCAATAATTAATTTGCATTTTTTTTTTCCCGAAAATCGACAAAATCAAAACAATATGTCAAACGGCGTATTGGAGTAGTATGATACCCCCTTGAAAAATTTTTGTGTGCGCTACTGACTGAGGTTATCTTATTTTTTACCCATACTGTCTTGTTATATTACAGTCGGTCGAAAAAATAGCTGAGCACCGTGACCCTTTTAAAAAATGATTGAAAATGGAAAACGACCTTTTTTGAATTGAAAACCATCTCATTTGAAACTAATCATGGGAACCATCTCGTTTAAAATTAATCATGAAAACTATCTCATTTGAATCGAAAACCCTCTCATTTTAAATGAATCACCATTTCGTTTGAAACTAATCATGGGAACCTCTCATTTAAAAATTAATCATGAAAAACCATCTCATTTAAATCGAAAACCGTCTCATTTGAATTGAATCGCCATCTCCATGTTTGAAATGAATACGTTCATTTCAAATGAACCGTCTCATTTGAATGGAAGTTTCCGATTCAATTGGATGTTTTCTGTTTTAAACGAAATGGGGTTCATTTCAAATGAGATGGTTTTCATTTCAAAATGAGATGATTTCCGATTCATTGAGATAGTTTTCAAGGGATTAATTTTCGAACGAGATGGGTTCCATGATTAGTTTCAAACGAAATGGTGATTCATTTAAAATGAATTTTTTCAAATGGATAAATTCGTATTATTAAATTTAAACAGTATGTTTCAATGATTAAGTTTAAAATGAATGGTTTTCATTCAAAAAAGTTTTCTCGTCTTTTCAAAAACATTTTTAAAAGGGTTACAAGAAGGTGACTTTCCCAGGCTATTTTTCGCCACTGCTACTATTACTCTTTTTTGCAGTGGACTTCACACATAGGAAAGGGGCACCTGGAGTCACTCAAAAGACGAATTTTTCCAATGGATTATAATTTAAGTATATAGTATGTAAAATTAAATTAAGTATTTGTTTTAATGATTATTTTAAAAGCAATTATTTATTCAATTAATTTTACTGTGTTTTGCTTCCCAAAAATCAACAAAATCAAAGGAGCATAATACAAGAATGGTGAACTTTTGACCATGGACCCCTTGAAAAATTCCTGTGTGCGCTACTGCTACTATTTATTGCTCGGCTTTATTGCATTTATGGCACTTCAGTATATTATATATATACACACTCATGGACAAAAAAAATTAGCGCACCAAGGAGTCATCAAAATGAAACGAAATTTTACATACGTAATGACTACCTTGATATAAATAAATGATTAGAAAATTAAAGAAAAAGGATAATTTATTTCAGAGAAAAAGGCAAAAGAATGGAGGATTTAATACCCTGTTGAACCCCATCTATATATAGCTCGAATGCACGATACGATACGATCGGGCATTGAGGCAAACTTCTGTATGATGTCTTGAGACATTTCGTTCCATATTTGCTGTAACCTTGCCTCTAGTTCGTTCAAACTCGTGGGATGCCCAGCTACCATCCCAAATGATCCCAGATGTGCTTAATTGGAGAAAAATCTGGGGATCGAGCAGGTCAAGGAAGGGTAGTAGCAGTGTGGAGACAGTCTTGTGACACTCTTGCCGAGTGAGGCCGAGCATCGTCTTGTTGAAAAATGGCTCCTGGGAGCAGTTGCATGAGTGGCAACACATGTGGTTGCAGGATGTCATGGACATACCGCTGGGCTGTCATGGTACCACGGATCAATACTAGGGGTGATCATGTATTGCAGGCAATGACATCCCATACCGTCACACCAGCTGTGGAGCGTTGTGTCCCTGTAAGGCAAAGGCAGGATTGAGGCGTTCACCCCGGGGTCTCCACACACGAACACGATTGTCATCACTGCTGAGATTGAATCTGGATTCGTCGCTAAAGACGACCTGGTTCCATTCCACTGCAGTCAAGTTTCCTCGTGCATGGCACCACTCCAAATGGAGGCGTCGATGGCAGCATACGTAATGGGCGCCGCGATCCCATATGTCCTTCAGCCAGGCGCCTTCATATGGTTAGAAGACACAGAGGCCCTTAGTGAAGGTGCTACCTGTGCCTGGTTGGCGACCGATGAAGCAGTTGGCTGTACGCGTGCATTTCATACGATGTGGTGGTCTTCTCGACGACTGGTATGTCGAGGGCGTCCTGAGCCTGGTCTTCGTATAAATGACATCTCTTGGATCCACTGGTCCCAAAACCTCCTCACAACATAATCAGAGCGGCCTAATTGACGAGCTACTCGCCAAGCTGACCACCAGCTTCCATCATGCCGATGATTCTCCCCCTCTCAAACTGCGACAGCTGCTCATGTTGTCTTCGAAAACGGCGTAATGGCATGTCTACCTCAGCTCTTCCTTTGTAAACGATTCAGCACACTCAAACAAGCCTTGGTTACCTGTTTTATACTCCACGGAGAACGATGTTAAACGCCCTCTACGGTATACGTAATGCGCAATCACGCTCATTTGCATATCTCCTAGACATGTACCTTCATGCCAAGTTTCGTTACGATCCCGCAATTATTTCTTGGTGCGCTAATTTTTTATTTTTTTTTACCATGAGCTTATATATATAGCTTCCTTTTAATAACTTTGGGCATACGTATCTTGTTATCCGAAAAATCGTGTTAGATTAAGTGAAGAACTATATTTATAGTATGACAAATAAAATAAAAAATAAAAAATTTAAGTCAATTCCTAATTAGATCAACAAAGAAAAATTTTATTTTAGCTACCTTTTATTAAACAGTTACAATGAATATAAATATGTATATACATATGACAGAGTCACAACATTAAGTGGTCATTAATTTTTATTAATTATCATTAAAGTATTGTATTGTCATCCAAAACAATCATTTATATAAAATTTCAGTTCAACTGAAAACTTTAAAACGTGAGAAAAAAAATCTTAAAATTTTGACCTAAGTCGCTAAAAATGAAACCAAAGTGGCTGTATCTGTAATTTTTAAAATAATTAGTTTCAGTCAATTAAATTTAATTAATTATAATTAAATTATCGTATTTTTACCCAAAACAATAGTGTATAGAAACTCAAACGAGCGCTTTAAAATGAGAGAAAGAAACCTTTTCAAGTTTTGACACAAGTCACCAAAAAGGTCACTAATTCGCCAAAAATGTTGCCAACGTGGCTGTATTTGTAATTCTTTGAATAATTAGTTTTATAATCAATTAATTTTTATTAATTATAATTAAATTACTGTATTGTCATCCAAAAGAATCATGTATATAAAATTTCAGCTCAATTGAGTGCTTTAAAATGTATTTTATTAACAATTGAAATTTCCATCAAGATAAATAAATATATAGAGAGTGTGAGCTAATAGTAGGAATTGAGAAAACCATGTAAAGAATGCCGAAGACTGCATAAGTTTTGACACGTAGATGAATATGATACAGTTTTATTGAGCATTAAGACTCTCTCTCGCGCTCTTAAAATACAGTTTACATAATTCTTCGGTAAAATTGAGTAATACAATAAATAATACTCAAAAATAAAAATAGGAATAAAGAAGTACTGTTTAGTTACACTCTGGCTGGATCCTAGTTGAACCTTTCATGGTTTGGTGACAAAAATTTGGCATTAAATCACGGGGTGCCACGTTTACCTCATCAAAAACGCTCTATTTGGCGAAATGTTTTGACTCCGAAAAAGTAAAGGGGTTTAACCTTATGTACTTATTCGTCACTAGCAAATAATAAACATAATTACTTGAGACGGCCAGGATCAAAGTCATTGGCATCATTTGAGATCCTCACTTTAATGGGGAAATAAGGGGATTATAAATTTTATCTACTTTGTAGCTTTGTTCAGTGCTGCTTAATTTTTTTGATACATTAGTACCAAAGACAATAATATATTAATCAATTAATTGATTAATTTAATTCGATTTCTTTTCTTTTTTATCAAAATAAATTAAAAGAAAATGCTCAAAGGCGTCTTCATGTAAACATTTTCATTTTAGTGGATAAGTAAGTGAAAGAGTACACTGCCCAGAAACTGCCTGGGTTGGAGGATATCCGAATTAGTCCAAATTAGTAATGCACTATTTCAATAGATGGCAGCACGGATTATTCGAAGAAAAAAAGTGCTATTTCGATGTTTCCCAATAGATGGCAGCATTGAAGTCTAATGAAATCAATAAAATTAGAGAACATTCTGAAAAAATATGACATTTTTTTTTTTAATTTAACTAATTTTAAAAAGAAGATTTTTCTGGGGAAATATTTTCAATACTATTCAATTTAAACTTCGATGGTTGTTTCTCCATTTTCTTTCGGTAAATTGCAAACTACGTTTATTCGCTGTTCCTTAAGTGTAAAGGATGATTACAAACTTCTTTATTCCATGTCCAAGCAAGACCCTTTCTTGCTTGTTCTTGTTGTAATAATCTATTATGTGATAAGTGTCTAGAAAGATTTTCTTCCGAGTAGTCACAATAATTAAATTAAATTTATTAATTAACAATTTACAATATTTTGAAACACAGCATTGAACCCGGAACACCCTCTGCTCTACAGAATTTCGGAAATTAAGGCCTTATCACACGTACACATATTTGGAGCAATTTTCCTTGAAAGTAACCCATTCCGAACGATTTCTACCTATTTGCCATAGTAAAGGCACCGAACAACTTTTTCCCAGTAAGATGAAAAAATTGTTCCAAATGAAAGTTGCTTGAAATTCCAGCCAATGGGGTTCTTCAACACCATACGTCATAAACAAGATGGCGGTAAAGATGGCAGCTTCGGCTTTGTCAAATGCATCAGATGTGGGCTATAATATTTTAATGGTGGATAATATTTTAACGGCGTATAGTATTTTAGACAGAATGATACTCCATCTCTGTTTACGCCCGTCAACAAAAGCGCGAACGGAATAAAAGAAATAATATTGAATGTTAGTTTTCCGAAGCAAGAAAATCGGCGAGTAATTTTTCATTGTGGAGATAGAGCGTGGATGACGTCTGGGCATGCTGTTTTGCTTACGGCAACCTTTCATCTTCAACTGCGTGAAAAATTCGGCTGAACCAGCGATACTCAACATGCGGCCCACCGGGCTTTTTTAAGTGGCCCGGTCATATGGCCCACTGCCCTGAGAAATTTACTTATTTAAAACGTTCTATTAAAAATTTGGTGCAAATTATTTGTCAAGAAATTAGATGTATCAATTTTGCTTTTTGCTGTTGGTGTCGTACGGGTACGAATTGATATTATTTTTCTATTTGGAACTATTTATACGATTTGGACTGTTTACGATTAGTGATAACTGACAACAGTGGAGTAGAGACAATTTTATGGGTGGAACTAACTTTTAACTATCTTTTATGTCTTTCAAGCGAAAAATATTCGAAGAAAATATATCATTTCAAGACGATTGAAGGTTGAATATTTTGTAATGAACACAAACATGCGGATCCGTATTGTTGATTTGTCACGAAAGTGACTGTATTTAAAAATACCAATAAACGGAAATCCTTCATCGACACTTTCTTCCTCAAAGTCTCTTTCAAGGAGGTGATACAATAGGCTATTTGTTTGAATAATCTGTACACGGCCACTGAAACTGCAACAAGAAGTGTTTTGTCAGTGGTAATATCACTGCGGTAACAAAGACATGCTATATGAAGTTTGTTATATTATTCGTAATCATATGAAATCGTTTACTGATGCAGAGATTGTGAAGGAGTATTTCTTAAATGCTTCCAATTTAGTGTTAGCGACAAAAATAAAAAAACATAAAAAATAATAATTAAAAAAGCAAAACAGGAGTTATAATATTTTGATCAACTTTCCACATTTTAAATTTGCAATGTTATCTTGGTCTTCAAGCATTTCTCTCCCCTCCCCCTCCATCCTCCATTTATCCTCATGTTGCGGCCCGCGTGAAATAACTAACATACATATGTGGTCCGCGTGAAGTAGCTGACATATGTATGCGGCCCCGCAGAAAAAAAGTACCCATGGGCTAAGCGGTTGCTCCAAATATGCGTGTATGATAGGGCCTTTAAGCGCATCAGGAGGTGGGAGGGGGAATGGAATGCAGAATTCTATCTTTACAAAATATAATATTATAGTAAAAAATAGATATTATAGTAAAGATGCATCTCACCGTTCGAGGGCCGCCTGCCTTCAAGTTTTTCTTCCTCTCTGCTGCCCTCTGCCGCTTCCTGTTCTTTCGTTCGTTCAGTTGGGCACCCGCCTGGAATAAGTCCCAGGTAAGGCGGGCGAAATCCTTTTTGTCTTTCTCTATCTCGGAACGCATCTGCAAAACAAATGTAAGGCCATGATTACATTTAAACCCATTCCTTATTGTTATATTTGTCTTTATAAAATGTGGTACAAATACATAATTTTTTCTTGCATCTTTCAGCATTTCAATAATTTTAAGTCTTAACTGTATAATAATAAAATTATCTTCACTTCTTTAACATCTAGAGCTTAAGAAATTCATTGAATTGGCAGAAATCTGGAGGATTCCCAGGAAGTTACCCTGATTTTTTGCTAATTTAAGAATCATGCACCATTTTTTTGATTTTTTTGACGAAATAATTAAATTTTTATTACTAATATAATTCCATTTAAAAGAAATAAATTAGGTAAAATATCAATTTATTTATTTATTTTGATTAACAATATCAGTTTTTTTTTTTTTTGTGGAGAGATAATTTTAAAAGCTCTAATTGGAATATATTGAACAATATATTCTAAAATATAAAGAGCTTAAAGAATGCGAATTTATAATTAAAAAATAAAAATAAATACTTTGAATAAATAGTTTTTATAAATGAAATAAATACCTTTTATTGGCGATTTTTCAATAAAAAGTTTCAGTTCATAAGGAATTTTTTTTAAAGTTAATGAGTTGTCGAAATTTGGAAAGATGAATTAACGGCTAAAAAGGCGAATAGGAAAGTAAGAATTAACGGTTAAAAACTTTTTGTCGCTAAAATGAGTTGAAAGAAAATGCTTAAGGTGGGTTTTATGTAAAAATTCGTTTCATCACATTTTGAGCATACAAGTAAAAGTGTGCAGTTGGAAACAGTCTGGGGGGAGGGGGCTGGATATCCAGATTTCTTACAAATTAGTAATACATTGCGCCTACAGATGGCAGCACAAAGTATTGATAGGAGAAAAATGCAGTTCCGATATTGAACGATAGATGGCAGCATAATAGTCTAATAAATACATTGAGGAACAAAATTTTTTTAAAATTCAAATTAAGCCTGCACGGACCGCTTCGGCGCGCCGGAGTGAGTCGTAACCGGCCCAGTTACATCACATTCCCAAACACATTACTTAATTACTCATCACTAGTCACTCATACAGTTTGAATTTAATTCACACTCATTATTCCCTTCTCACATTCAATGTAATTTTGCTACCACTTAAATGTATCCTTTTATATACAATTTCTTTATTTAAAACATTTTAAAACATTACTGGGCTAAGATTTGAAAAATAAGCCAACCCAAAGCTATTCAACATCCCAAGCGATTGGAGGTAAGTTTCCCTGTGGGAAACAGGAACTCCACAAACATTCAACATTTTAATTCAAAACAATTCAGAAAGTAAGATACTTTCTGGCGGAAAATTTATAATATTATTCAATTGACTTCAATGTATGCAAAAAATTCGTGGCATTATTCCCCACGAATTATCAATGAATCAATATATAGGTATAATTAGTTTAAAAATATTTTTTAGTTGATTATATAAGTATTCAGTCTTATTTCTTTTAATTTTATTTATAAAATTTCGTTTGGTATAAAAGTGGTTGTGTTTAATTTGATATTATATACTTCTAAAGCAACTTATTTAATTTTTGTTCTTATAACTATTCTTCAAGTAACTTAAGATGTGATACATTGGATGCGCCAGAAGTTTTTATTTTGAAAAATTCATAAAAGAAAGAAATGATGATAGAAAAGATCGGTTTGCAAAAAAAAGCTCACAAGGTTGACGCATTTTTTTTTAGTATCAAAAATATTTTATATTCTACCCCCATTAAATCATAGTGTGTTATTTGTTGTAAGTTTAAGGCAGAAATGCCGCACCTCCATACTGCGCTAATCCAGTAACACCTATTGACTACCTTTGATTGATTGATTGATTGAATATTAACGTCGCACTGTTCAACTACACGAGGACTTTTGGCGACGGACCACGTAATTTTGAACCATGGTCAAGTGACGTGGACGACACCTGAGCTTTTAGCATATATTAAGACGTCATCTACGAATTCCTCTCGTTTTGCTTCTTATACGGTCAGTAAAGCACGTAATTTTCGAGCACACTGATGGATATTTCGTCCCTCTGTTTGCAAATAATTATGGGCATCACTGACTTCCCACAGTACCGGTTGCCAGAAGCCTAAGTAACATAAAAACGAATGCGATTGCATAGCGACTAATAAACTTAATGCATCTGTGCGTGTATTAAGGTATCCGACCACGTTCGGAACTGATTTTAAAAAGCCCATAAATGGATAATTTTCAAGATATTAATCAAATGTATGTATCAAATTGTTTTAAGGACATTTTGACAAAAGAAATTATTTAAATAATATATTTTGTCAAAAAATGAACTTAGAATAATCTTTTTCCAAAATGTTCTCCTTTTGTGAAAAATTCCTCTATTATAATAATATTTTGTCTGTATATAGCTCAGACCTCTTTACAGAGGATCTACTAGAATTTTTGAAAAATTCACATTCTTTTCAGTTACAACCATTTCAAACGATTATCGGCGTTTTTTTTTTCTTAAAATTGCTCCCCTCTGTTGTCGTAAAATATGGATAAACCCACTTCTAAGCTATTTCAAAAATTCTAGTTGAGCCTCTGTACAGAGGTCTGAGCTATAAACAGGCAAAATATTATATATAATAGAAGCATTTTTCACAAAAGGAGAACATTTGAAAAAAAGATTATTCTAAGTTCATTTTTTGCCAAAATATTGTATTTGAATAATGTTTTTTGTCAAAATGTCCTTAAAACAATTTTATGCATGTATTCTAATCTGAGTGACACTAAATATCAAGAAAATTATCCATTTATGCGCTTTTTTAAAATCCTGATTCCGAACGTAGTCGGATACCTTAAAGATTTCACTCGTTTCCGTCAGTTTCATCGCGTGGGCGCGATTTGGATTTTGAAATATTTTTTAATTTAAATATTGCGATGCTTGCCGCCGCCCCTTTTGATGTGCCGCCCGGGGCCATAGCCCCCTCTGCACCCCCCACGCTACGCCACTGTAATAATCCTATGTATACAGTACGTAAAATTTAATTACATTTTTGTTATTAATAAGATTCAAGCTAATTATTCAATTAATATTTTTTGTTTTTAACGACAATCGACAAAATAAAAAGAATATGTTTGGCGGGAAATTGGGGTATGAAAGTAGAATGGTGGACTTTCGACCTTGAGCCCCTCACCCCTTGAAAAATTCCTGCTTGTGCCACTGCCATAGGCGTATGGGGTTTTTAAGAACATTATGACAGTAATGGTAATACAAATCAAGAGTTAAGAAAAAAAAAGTTAATGATATCAGTTCTGGATCTGGAGATGTTTTCCTTATAATTAAAATTAGTTGTTTAGAAGCGAAAAATTTGATGTTTTCTAAAACTTTTCTGATCATTATTATTTTCAAGACCGTCTTTCTAGATAAGGACTTTCTGCGTAGTTTAACCTCCCAAGCAGCTTCCGGCAGCAGAACAACCCCTTATCGAGAAAGTTATCTATCTTACTTTCGTTTGACAGGTCTAAGATTGAACGGATTATTAGAGAGTGCTTCCGTTATTTTAGAGAGTTTTAATGCACCCCATTTTTCCTCGTTTTAAAAATGTTTTAATGTTGTTGTTTATATTAATGTTTATGGAAAGCTGCAGTAAAATTATTCCCATTTTGAAGTAAAAAGATGTATTTATTAAATCAATTCAAAACTCGGAACATTTTGTGTTTCAAAAAAAGTGTCCACGTAATTTTATTAAATGGCTTTTTGTTATAATTAAAGAATTTTAAAAATAAATAATTGTTTCAGGCAACGATTGTCTGAAATTTTTTTTTAAAAAAAAACTTCATTGGTATAGTTGAAGAAGTGTTTTTTTTTTTAAAAAAATTAAATCTTTCAAGTTATGACTCTAATGTCTGTTAATTTCTTTTTCTTTTTCGTGTTTTTCTAATTATAGTGTGCAGTTCAAGATATTGACTACATGCAAAACTTTTTTTTTAAAAAAAAGTTGAGATATAAAAGACTTTTTTTTGTGTGTGATTTTCAAATTTGCTTAGAGAACTTATATGAATTGATTGATTGATTGAATATTAACGTCGCACTGTTCAGCTACACGACGGTTTTGGCGACGGACCACGTAATTTTGAACCATGATCAAGAGACGTGGACGACACCTGAGCTGGCACCCTCCTCTCCTAACTACCACACCACGCCAACGGGAGGACGTTTCAACTCTCGACAGATTTAACGTGCATCGCTTCCCTACACGGCGGGTCTTTAGTGGTACTGGGCTCGAACTCGTGACGAGGCAAGCCACGATCCGATACCTATACCACTCGGCTACCGCGGCCATAGTGAACTTATATGAAGGAAAAGTTTTGAATTGCATATATATATATTGTATATATAGGCCAAAAAAAGGGGGACTACTGCAAATGGAATAAAAAATTATGTAAACGCAGCCTGCTTCGAACAAAATATGTATTTACGAAAGAAATTTCAAGTTTTGAACCTTTGTATGTCACAATAATATCCATTTCTGAGATGACATAAAAATTAGATATTTAAAATATTTACTAAAAGTAGAGCACTTTATATATATTATTCGCTATATAACATCGCTCGTAACACTTATATTTATGTAAGCTGTAAATTTTGTAATAATGCAGTTACTTTTGAAAAATGGGTCAAATCAATTCTATTATTACACAAAAGATGTGTAAAATATCTGATTTAATCGCCTGCAACACAACGTTTTCAGCACAATCCCTATTCCCGTTTAGAATTTTCTGAACACCAATAAATGGAATTGCACTGACAAACGGAAAATGAAATGCTTTCGTAGTTTTATAACCCTAATAATAAACTAAACTCTGAAAAAACCAGCGTTTATCAGGGATGTCCAACACGCGGGCCGCATATGACCCGCCAGTACATAAGTTGCGGCCCACCGACTCTTTTAAAAAATTTTTAAATATCAGATTTCTTAAGTTTTTTCATTTTGAAATTTATTTGAGGAGAAATTTATATATATGTAATAGATTGAAGTAGTGTTGGCCGGAGTGGAAGATTATCAATTTTGAATTAGTAATGACGTCTTCAGAATAGCTTTACCTCCTTTATTATGAGCACGCATCAGCAGATTAAAGCACAATTACATTCTATTTTCACATTGAGAAGACAGCGGCATTTTGGAGGACACAACACAAAGACAAAAAGCAGCAAGTATTTTCAATCGTACATTATGGCCGCAAGCAGAGAAAGAGAGCGATTACATCAGCTTTTGGTGTTTATATACCAACAGTGCACAAGCGCTTGACTATTCCGTAATAGTGGTTCTGATTGGCTAGAATGCGCGGAATTTAGATTTAGGTTTAACCGATTACGATTAAGATTACAATGTTTTATTTTAAACCTAAGAATGAAAGATTATTTATAGATCATTAAAGAGAATTAATTTAAAGTATGTTAGAGGGAATACATTATATATATAATGTATTTGCCTGTTACGTGTTCTTGTTTTAAAATAAATCCGTTTTGATAATAGAAATGTCCTTTAGATTAAAGTATATTTATATTTCATCAAACAGTTACATTTGATTTTACTATAGTAAATTACTCTTTTTAATAAATTTCGAAATGCATTATGCATATCCCTTACTATGGATGGTACATGATTCACTGTGTGGGTGATTTTCGTTTCTCCTCCTCCTTTTCTGTTTGGAGTGCCCAAACAGCAAGAGGCAGTCAGAGATGTTTTTTAAAGTTTAAAAAAAATATTCAGGACGAATAAGATAAAGGACAATGCATACTTAATCGTTTTCGAGAGAATGACAGCACTATCAAATTTCAACAATGAGTAACGAAAGATCAATTTAGTAGGAACACCGTAATTTTCAAGAAAATGGCAACTGTATTGTTTTAACATAATTTGATCTCATTGCATTATTATATTATATAAACATCATTATATTATCTATGTCTGGGTATACATGAAAAATAATAAAAACAATAATAATAATTCATTCTGTTTTAAATTTTCACTCCAATAAATGTTTTTTTTTTGTTTCCAAATCTGATATAAAGGTACATATTTTTATGTGTGGCCCGCGAGATTATAATGTTTTTCCGAAGTGGCCCTGCAAGGTCATTTGGGTTGGACACCCCTGCCTTAAATTATGAATAGAGAATAAAATTAAACTTAGTTAAAACTTTCGATTTTTTCTTAATTCAATTCTTACTATTAGCTCACACTCTCTATATATTTATCTTGGTGGAATTTTCAATCGTTAATAAATATATTTTAAAGCGCACAACTTAGCTGAGAGAGAGAAATTTTGTATACATGGTATCTTGGATGACAATACGATAATTTAATTATTGATTGAAACTTATTATTCAAAGAATTACAAATACAGCATGTTGGCATCATTTTTGGCGACTTAGCGACCATTTTGGCGACTTGTGTCAAAACTTGAATAAGTTTTTTTCTCTCATTTTAAAGCGCTCATTTGAGCTGAAATTTTCTATACAGCATTGTTTAGGGTTAAAAATATGATCATTTAATTATAATTAATAAAGATTAATTGACTGAAACTAATTATTTAAAAAATTACAGATACAGCCACTTTGGTTTCATTTTTAGCGACTTAGGTCAAAATTTTAAAAGATTTTTTTCTCACGTCTTAAAGCATTCAGTTGAACTGAAATTTTATAGACACGATTGTTTTGGATGACAATACGATACTTTAATAATAATGAATAAAAATTAATTGCCACTTAATGTTGTGATTCTGTCATATGTATATGCATATTTATATTAATTGTAACTATTTAATAAAAAATAGCTAAAATATAAAATTGTTCTTTGTTGATCTAAGTAGGAATTGGCTTAAAAATTCTTTTACTATATCATTTGTTTTTAGTATCAAATTTGCTTTTGAATTGCAATGACTTGTGACCATTGCAAACACACACAGCGACAATAACCAGCATAAATTACAATTCAAAATAAAGATGGTAATATAAAGGTTATGTAGTGTTATCTCCTACAGTATTTTTTATTTGTGTGAAAATTGAGATCAATTTGTTTGATTCATATTGAATTTGTCACCGCATCTCTGATCTGTTCTGCAAAAAAAAAAAATCTTGTTTTATTCCTTTTTCCTCAAAAAACAACTTTTGACTGGCTACATTAAATTAGTTAAAAATATTTATTACAATGATGACAGTCAAATATAAAACAATCATGCTGTAATGTTTTCACTCAAGCATCGTTAAAGGTATCTAAACGGGGAGTACTAAACGGGGATACACTTTCTACATGAAAAAAAGAACACGTGTTGCGAAATTCCTGGCTGAGAAAGAAGGAAAGGCTAAATCCTTCAACTGTTCTTTCTTCGTCCCCAAAAATTTCACTTTCACCTTCCGATCCCTTTGTAAAAGTGAACCAACCCTTAACACTTTCCACAAAGGGTAAAAAGACAGATTGATTTCTAGAATTTTACTTGGGGGTTGCTTGACATTGTGTTCTTTCAGTAGCCCTCCCCTGGAGGCTCACCTATTGGGACATTTGGAATTTAAAGAACTATTCTTCGGACTATTTTCAGGTAATCTGAGGTCGCAAGTGGAAATTTTCGGATTTATTCAAATCGTCGGAAAAAAATACATTTTCGGCTTCTTGCCTGCTATTTTCCAACACCTTTTTTCTTAAGGTTACTGACTATGCTTGGTACTATGATTTTGCAGAAGCGTATAAATTATTACTATTTTTTTTTTAATTTTAAGTGTCAGTTGAATTAGAATATATATATGAAACTATTTTAAGAATATTATGACAATAAAAAATTATTTAAATGCATTTTGGCAAAAAAATGAAGGACATATTTTATAAATCCGTGTGATACATGTTGTGCATGGGAATTATGATTTATATGTCTTCAATAAAACACCCAAAACTGTTTGCCAAAATAGATCTTTAGATACTGCAGCTCTACCAAAAAAAAAAAGTGAAATTCCTAACTACTGTTAAAGAATTCAGTTTTATTCTGTTATCATTTATAGAGGCTCATAGGATTTATGTCTATAAAAAAAAAACTTGAAATTCTTCATAAAAATCGATTTGAGAAGTAATAAATATTTCATTTTTGCTATTATTTATTGTATTTTGTACCATGCAAGAATTTATATGCTCTGACGATCAAAATAGGTTAATAATAATAATAATTAAAAACCCAATGGCTTTTATTTTAAAATTAACTTAAAATAATAATTTGGATACACCGATATTAACTTATAAAACATAGCAAAGTCAAACACACTGCCCGCGGGTCACTTGCATCCCGTCAAAAATTATTAAAACAATTTAAATATCAAACTTTTGGAAGATTTTTCATTTTGAAATTTATTTGTGGTTAACTATGATTATATATATAAACATTGCAACATATTTACGTATTACCTATTCTTGTTTTAAAAGAAATTCTGTTTGACAGAAATAGCCTGTAAATTATTATTATTTTTAAATATTTTATTGAAATTCGTTATTTAGATGTACTATAAGATAGGAGGGGGGGGGTAGTTTTTATTAAATTCTTAAATGTATTTATGCACATAATTCATCTTTTATTTCTTTTCTTCCTCTCTTTGAAGTATCAAACATTTTATAAAATGTTATTGTTTATTATGTGTACAAGAGTACAGAAGCATTCACTTATAAGAGCAAATATTTTCTCTAATGAAAAAAAAATTTAGAAATGTTCAAGATCAATCCCGGTCAATTTTTACCATTGATGCTAAAAACTGTATCGGCTCAATGGCGCTTACGAGGGACGGGCCGGATCTGCACCCCCCTCCCATAGCCCATGATTCTTTTTTCAATTGATTATAATCCCATGTGTGTGTAGTATGTAATATTTAGTTATGTATTTTTTATTAATAATTAATTTTATTAATTAATGCTAGTTATTCATTCAATTATTCATTGCTGTTTTTTGTTCCCTACAATCGACAAAATCAAAAGAATATGTAGGGCAGCCTATTGGGGTAGGATAAGAGAATGGTGAACTTTTGACCTTGAACCTCCCTCCCCCCCCCTTGAAAAATTCCTGTGTGCGCTACTGTACCGGCTCTATATATTCAACCAAATTTTGGTAATTTTTTAACATCAACGATTTTGGTCAGATTTAAAATTTTTATTTTTCATTAGAGAAAATATTTGCTCTCATAAGTGAAAAGCGATTGCAAATATCTTCTAAAAAGTAATATTAAACTGTATTTTTATATATTTTAATTTTTACATTTTTAATAAAAAATGTAAGATATTTACAGTTTTTAAGGCTACACAATACTTTTTTTCGAAAAAACTTTCTGGAAACAGTGACAGTAAAAGCAATTTATGTTTTACTTTCAGGTTATATTATTAATTTGATTCTGAAAGTAAAAAGTCATTTTGACCAGTCAATATTTTACAATTTTAAAAATTAAGATTTTATTGGAAGCTTTTTAAAATTCTGAATTCATTTTAAGTGATTTATGTTTCTTAGATTATTAAGATCACAATAAGCATAGATTTGAAAATCCGTTGCCTTGTTGACTTTTAATAATTATTTTTATAAATAAACCTGAAAAAAACATGAAATTTTTTAAAACATTTTTAGCGCTTTTTAAATAAATAACTAGATATTTCAGCCCTAAATTCATACTTAATTTTTAGAACATATATTTGGGAGTATATACAAAAAATTTCAAGACTATCTAGAAATTTTGCACAGAGAAAAAGCCTTAGGGATTAGAAAACACTTCCATCTTCAAAGTTAAGAGTCTGAGAAAAACGACTTTAAAGTTTATAAGGCATAAAACAAAAACTTATAATGTCTGTAAAGCTCTAATTTTTTAATATGTTATTTTGAAACTCTTATGTTCTACATCAAAGCACTACTTTAATTAATTATGACCGGAAATATTATTTTTAAATTCAAAATATACTTTTGCCTTATATTGATAGCATTTGTTGGTTTTAGATATTCAACTTTATCTTAACCTAATATTTTCGCAAAAGTTTCAAACAGAAGCATTTGTGTACAAAGTAACAATGGTGCTAAGATAAGCTGAAAATCACCAGGTTTGCTCATTAAATTTAATTGTTTTCAGTTTTAAATTCGAGGCAGTTTACCAAGTTTGAGTTTTTGTTGAACCACTTTAAAATACTATAATATAGAACAACTTAAAATACTATAGTATAGAACAACTGTTTACTATAATGTAGTTTAGTACATCATGAATATATTCAGTTTTATCTGCACACACAATTCTTGTTTTCCGAGTCTAATTGTAGTGTCAGCTGAGGGCTGGTTTTTAGATACATTATTTTCAGTAGTATTTCATCTCTTCCTAACATTTTTTTGTTTCTCATAGTAACCTGAGTACGTTTTGGTCGTGGCATTTTCTCAACAGGAAAAAGTTAATGAAAACAAAGTAAAAAGCTTCTAATTTATATCAGCTATGTGTAAAAATAAATATATTGGTCTTGAAATCAATTTTAATTACCGTAAAGTCCGGCGTATAACGCGCACTTTGAACACAAAAAATAAGATCGAAAATTAAGGGTGCGCGTTATACGTCGGGTATAAAAACGATAGCTTTAAAGATAACAAAAAGGATGGACATAAAAAAAAATTACTTTTAGATGTATCGAAACACTGTTTATTTAAAAAAAAAACGACTTGCCTTATGACCAAGAACAGTTGTAATTCTAGATGTATACTATTTTTTCAAAAGTCTCGGGTAATACCTCGAATAAAATACTTCAAAACATAAAAACAATGTATATTAATACTTCAGATTTCTTCGTTAAAAAGGGGGTGCGCGTTATACGGCGAGTATACCTAAGAATTGAAAAATTTAGCTTGAAAGTATAGGTGCGCGTTATACACCGGATTTTACGGTAAGTGACTACGAAAGAACTCAAAAAACTCAAAACATAAGCAAACAGAAATGATTTAGTAACGGTAATTACAGTTAATAGGCATTTCACACTGAAACACTAGATTGTGTACAAATATATTTTTAATTAATTCAATTTAGGGATGTAAAAATGTTTTAAAATGGAAATAGAAACTAAAATCTAGACTCAGAAAACTTCCAAGAATCTCAAAAACTTATTGCTTTTCACGAATTTGAAATTTTGAGGCAAGCTTTTCAAATATATGGGTGGGTCATAGGAAAATGCAAAAACAATTTTTAAACATTTCTGTTATTTCTAGGGTATGTTATGCCTTATAACGTTAAAAACTGCATTTGCTCGATATGTTCAACCAAATTTTGATGTTTTTTTTTGTGTGTGTGTGAAAAACGATTGCAAATATCTTCTAAAATGTAATACTAAACTGTATTTTTATTTCTGTACTTTTTGCAAAAAACACCCTATTTACTCGAATCTAAGCCGCACTTTTTTTCCATTGTTAATGCTGCGGAAATTCGGGTGCGGTTTAGAATCGAAGGATAAGAAATTCGTTAAATGGGGCGATTAGAACAATTAAAAATCCATGTATGTATTTAATAGATTCAAATATTGGTAAAATAACTAATTATTACTTTCTACTTAGTTCTCATTAAAAAAAAATTTTTTTTTAATTTCATAAATCTAGTTGAGTGAATATTAACGTCGCACTGTTCAGCTGCGCTTGGGCTTTTGACGACGGACTTCGTAATTTTTAACTACAGTCAAGTGACGGGGGTGACACCTGAGCTGGTACCATTTATCCAAACTTCCATACCACACCAGTGGTTGTACGTTTGAGCGTCGACATATTTAACCTGCATCGGCTTCTTCTGCACGGCGGGTCTTCACCAGTACTGGGTTCAAACTCATGACACCCGGCCACAGTAAAACTAGGTACCAATAAACAATTTTAATCTACTTTTCATTTTTTTTTTAAATAAACTTGTTGAGAATTCGAGGTGCGGCTTAGAATCGATGGCGGCTCAGATTCGAATAAATACTGAATAAGATATTTATAGTTAAGGTATCCGACTACGTTCGGAACCGTGATTTTACAAAAGAGCATAAATGGATAATTTTCATGATATTTAGTGTCACTTAGATTAGAATACATGTATAAAATTGTTTTAAGGACATTTTGACAAAAAAAACTTATTTAAATGCAATATTTTGGCAAAAAATTAACTTAGAATAATCTTTTTTCAAAATATTCTTCTTTTGTGAAAAATGCTTCTATTATAATAATATTTTGCCTGCATATAGCTCATACCTCTGTACAGAAGCTTAACTAGAATTTTTGAAATATATAACTTAGAAGTGAGTTTATCCATATTTTACGACAACAGATGGGAGCAATTTTAAGAAAAAAACGCCAATAATTATTTCAATCGGTGGTAAAGCTGTATACATGCAAAATATTATTATAATAGAAGCATTTTTCACAAAAGGAGAACATTTTGAAAAAAGATTATTCTAAGTTTATTTTTTAAAGTATTCTATTTAAATAATTTTTTTTTTTGTCAAAATGTCCTTAAAACAATTTTATACATGTATTCTAATCTGAGTGACACTAAATATCATGAAAATTATCCATTTATGCGCTATTTTAAAATCACGGTTCCGAACGTAGTCGCGGATACCTTAAAGAAATAACAGGAAATATATAAAACGAATATATATGTTTAATACACACTACATTGTACTTGACATTTGAGTCTAATAAATACATAACATATAATCACTTTAAAAATCGCATTTTATTAATTTTTTAAACACTCAAAAAAGGGGCCCCTAACTTTAAAACAGATTACGTGGACCGTTGTGTCTGATGAATATGACATGCCTGATGTAATGCATTAAAAACAGAGCATTTTTAGAAAGGAAAGTAATATCCTGAAAGAATAAACAACAATAATTAAACATAATGTTGATTCATTGAATTACATTGAATTGGTTGAAACATTAATAATTTATAATTAAATTGTACATTTACAAGTAAGATTTAACATAAAAAAAATCATAATATAAAGTTAAGGTATCCGACTACGTTCGGAACCGTGGTTTTAAAAAAAGTGCATAAATGGATAATTTTCATGATATTTAGTGTCACTTAGATTAGAACTAGTCACACTATTTCAGCAAAAAATTAACTTAGAATAACCTTTTTTCAAAATGTTCTCCTTTTATAAAGAATGCTTCTATTATAATAATATTTTGCCTGTGTATATAGCTCAGGCCTCTGTACAGAGGCTCAACTATGATCTTTGAAAAATTCACATTATTTTCGGAGTTATCACCCACTGAAATAATGGTCGGCGTTGTTTTTTCTTAAAATTTTCCCCTTCTGTTGTAGTAAAATATGGATAAATCCACTTTTAAGATGTATATGTCAAAAATTCTAGTTGATCCTCTGTAAAGAGATCTGAGATATATACAGGCAAAATATTATTATAATACAAGCATTTTTCGTTAAAGGAGAATATTTTGAAAATGGGTCATTCTATGCTCAGTTTTTGTCAGAATATTGTACTTAAATAATTTTTTATTGTAATAATATTCTTAAAACAATTTTATATACATTTTCTAATCTAAGTGACACTAAATATCATAAATATTATCCATTTATACGCTTTTGCAAAATCACGGTTCCGAACGTAGTCGGATACCCCTTTAAAGCTGCGTAATACTTAAAAAATGATAGCTGTAAAGCTTAAGATACATAGTATTTTTTGAAAAAAAATCATAATAATATGCAGTTTTAAGTTGCGTAACTTTTATATATATATATATATCACACATAAATTTCCATAACAGAGAATTATTTTAAATTGAAGTATAAAAAGTTTATAAAAAGTCTAAAATCTTTACAAGTTGGAAAAAAAAATTACAATTTTTTGTCAAGTTAATAACGCGATATGTACAGTTTTAAGTTGAATAACATTTATTAAGAAACATTTCCACGACAGAAAAAATATTTTTTTTAAAAAAATAAATGTTTTGTAAATAAATCTAAAATTCTAAAACAGGTTTAAAAAAAAAATTTAACTTTATTTAATTTCCAATGGATAGGGAATCATCTAATTACTTATCAGTAGCGTACACACAAAAAATTTTCTAAGTGGGGGTTCTAGGGTCGAAAGTTTTGTCCGATTTTCGAGAACAAAAACAATACAAAATTGATTATGAATAAATAATTAGCATTAATTAAGAAAATTAATTATTAATAACAAACGCATAATTATATTTTACGTAATATATACATAGGACTATAACCAATCGAAAAAAATCAGGGCTATGGGAGGACCACTAAGTGTGCCTCCCCTTGTGTGCGCCACTGTTACTTATTAATTTTGTGTCAATGGAAAAATTTCCGAGTCTCTTATACCTTTAAATTAAATACTGTAATAATATTTTTCTGAAAATTAAAAGAAAAGCTAGGGAGAGAAAAACAAAATCAACTCTCTCTACTCCTCAAAACAAATTCGAATTTTCGGATTTAAAAAAAGAACACTTACTCCATTGATAGATGCCCTCTGATATTCAGGATTGTATTCAAATGCCTCGACTCCGATAGGTAATTTGGCTTCTAAGTTCCTCTCTTTGTTGTTGAGGGATTTGGAGTCCGATGTTTGAAACATCAAAACACTAATCGTCAAACAAACCAACAGCCCGTGAGCCCTCATTGTAAAATGCCAAGTTTCTGCACGTAATCCAACGGCCGGGTTGACGAATCTGTAGAATTTTACTGGGTAATCAACAACCGTGACTAAAAATAAACCACGTGATTTCCTTCACGAGGGTTCAATTGATTATTAAACTTGTAACTAGTGTGTTCAAGCAATCTAATACTAATCTCTCGAAAACAATGAAAGCTCTTCCGACAGACAAGCAAGCCCGCGATTTTAGATGTGGCAGTACCAGTCCAGGAGCACGAAATGGAGAATTTTAAATTTTCTTCTGGTGGTGTCCTTGTGATGTATAAGATTAAGAAGACTATTGGTTTCGGAAAAATGACCTCCCTCCCCGAAACCCAAAAAGGAGGGGGGGGGGAAGAAAGCAACTTAAATCTCTTTTGCCAATCAGGAGCAACTTTTATCGGCTAATGTTTGAGAAGGGAAAAGCTGCACGTGTTTTGTCACCCTCTTTCGACCCTGAAGACACCGCAGGTGTCATTTTGATGGGTTGCCAATTCTCCCTCCCCCTTCTTGCATAGTCCGACAAAAGGGCAGAGAATATGCAGGTCAGTTGAGGGGAGTGGTCGCGGATATAAGTCTTGGTCGAAGTGGCCATCATGAGAGAAAGAAGTATGAATCGCGGGAAATACATTCATTCAACTCAAGAATAATGGCAGGGTTAGGGTTTGGTGAATTTTTCTTTTTTTAAAGTTTTTATAAGATTTCTCAAAGGCGAAGTGTAGAAGAATTTTTCAAGGAGAAATAGTATTCATCATTTCCAGTAGCGCACACAGGAATTTTTCAAGGGGAGGGGTTCCTGTGTGTGTCGAAAGTTCACCAATCTTGTATCATGCTCCTTTTGATTTTGTCGATTTTCGGGAACAAAACACAGTAAAAAACTAATTATTGAATAAATAATTAGCATTAATTAATAAAATTAATCATTAATAACAAATACTTAGTTAAATTTTACGTACTATATACTTACAATTATAATCAATCGGAAAAAAATCAAGGGCTTTGGGGCGGGGGTCCGGACCCCAGAACCCCTCCCTTGTGTGCGCCACTGATCATTTCACTTTCTTTTCCATGGTTATACTGAGGGTGGTGAAGATATTTGTGCTCTAAAGTAGTGATTTCAAATTCACTTCTTATAAATATCTTTTGAACCAAAAGTTATGGTGTACTCTTACATCTGATGTCTTTAAAACTGGGATTCTTCAGTGTTTTCTTGGTTGGCCCTTCTATTACCGTATTTACTCGAATCTAAACCGCACTATTTTTTCAGTGTTAATGCTACTGAAAATCAGGTGCGCCTTCAAATCGAAGGTAAAACATTTGTTGGATGTGGAAAATTGAGTCTCCACCCCTTTTAAAAAGAGAAAACGTAACCATCCTTTATGTCCACTTGCATCGATGACTTATCCCATTCCTTACTTTATCTCCAGTATTAAATCTATCCTAAACATCGATGTCTGCTCGATTTAGGAGATTTTTTTTTGTATCCACGAACTTTTAATCACCTAAACATCAATGATATCGGTAATAGCATCAAGAAAATTTCATTGTGACTCAAGTATGAAAAGGAAGGTAATTTTATATGCAGAAAAAAAGGAACCAGAGCAGCGGCTACGGAAAATTTGACATGGATGGAACAAATATATGTCAACGGCGTAAGCAAAATGGTATAATTTTTGCTTGTAAACGTTCAACAGTCTTTAATATTTCTTTTACATCCTTCTGTAACACATTCTTCTAGAAAATGTTGTATGCTCCGGCACCAATTCCAAAGTCAGCTGTGTCAATAGGAGTGACGAATCATTTTTGAAACATGATAGTGACGGTTAGAGTAATTATAGGTTTATGTATGTATTTGAAAGTTTTTAATAATGGTAAAACAAATTTATTAACTCCGTTAATTTTTTTTTAAATTTCTTAACTATCAATGAATCTTTTACACAATTTTTCATTTTTTCTCAAAAACATATAGAGAATCGGGGTGCGGCTTAAAATCGATGGCAACATTTTTTCACCAAAACATTTTGAGAATTAGGAGTGCGATGAAGCTTAGAATCGGTGGCGGCTTAGATTTGAGCAAATATGCGGTAGTTTAAAAAACTTCGCACTTCCTTTAGATCAGGGTTACTCAACCTTTTTTTCTGCCGGGCCGCATACATATGTTATTTGCTTCACGCGGGCCGCAACATGAGGATTAGAGGGAGGGGGAGGAGAGAAATGCTTTAAGACCAAGATAACAGAGAAAATTTAAAATGTGGAAAATGATCAAAATATTAAAATTTCTATTTTGCTTTTTTTTTTAATTATTGTTTTTTATATTTTTTTTATTTTTGCCACTGAATTTTTCTAACTTGGAATCATTTAAGAATCACTTCCTCACAATTCCTGCATCAGTAAACGGTTTCCACATTATTACCAATAATATAATATAGGGTGCCTTTGTTACCGCTGTGACCAGTAGCGCACACAGGAATTTTTCAAGGAGGGGGTCCGGGGTCGAAAGTTCACCATTCTTGTATCATGCTTCTTTTGATTTTGTCGATTTTGGGAACAAAACAAGTAAAAACTAATTATTTAATAAATAATTAGCATTAATTAATAAAATTAATCATTAGTAACAAATACTTAATTAAATTTTACGTACTATATATTTAGAATTATAATCAATCGGAAAAAAATAAAGGGCTTTGGGGGGATCGGGGCTCCCAGGATACCCCCTCCTTGTGTGCGCCACTGGCTGTGACGTTACCACAAACAAAATACTTTTTGTTGTTGTAAAGATTATTCAAAAAAGCCTATTTATATCACCTCTTGAAAGAGATCTTCGAGGAAAAGTATCATGAACGATTCCTGTTTATTGCTATTTTTTAAATACAGCACTCTGTGACAGATCAAACAATTAATGACTCATGCTTATTTTTCACTACAAAATCGTCAACTTCCCAATCGTCTTGAAACATCCTATTTTCTTTGAATATTTTTCGCCTGTAAGATATGAAAGATAGATGAAAAATAGTTCCACTCATAAAATGGTCGCTGCTCCACTGTTTTCTATTATCGCTTTTCAAGAAAAAATATCTATTCTAACGCCATATGACATTGGCAGCAAAAAGCAAAATTGATAGATTTGATTTCTTAACGAAGAATTTCCCGCCAAATTTTCATAAATAAATGAATTTCTCAGAACAATGGGCCATGACCGGGCCACTTAGAAAAGCCCGGTGGGCCGCAGGTTGAGCATCGCTGCTTTACAGCCGGTATGCCAAACTCATTTGATGTCACGGGCCACATGAACTATTTTGTATTAAGTTGAGGGCCGCATGTTTTTTCAATATTCAAAAAATTAATAAAATAGGATTTTCAGAATGATCCTATATTCTGTATTTTAAAAACAATGTATTGTATACTATCAGTGGCCCACACAAGGGGGGGGTGTCCTGGGGTCCGGACACCCCCCATAGCCCTTGATTTTTCTTTGAATTGGTTATAATCCTATCTATATATTACGTAAAATTTAATTATGTATTTGTTATTAATAATTAATTTTATTAATTAATGCTAATTATTAATTCAATAATTAATTTTGTATTGTTTTTGTTCCCGAAAATCGACGAAATCAAAAGATATGTTGTGCGGCATATTGGAGCATGATACCAAAATGGTGGACTTTCGACCCTGGACCCCCCCCTTGAAAAATTTTTGTGTGCGCTACTGTATACTATACATACATAATCGCTTAATTTTTCATTTTATTTTTCAAATTATACTCGTTTTATATATTGTATTATAAAAACAAAAATAAAAGTTACAATATACGAAATCAATTTAATATTACTGTTAGAAGATATTTGAAATTATTTTTGTTTTCAAAGCAAGTCATCAAAATTTGGTTGAACATATTGAGCTGATGTAATTTCTAAAAAAGGATGATAAGTGTTGATCAGTGGCGCACACAAGGAGGGGGTGGTCCGTAGGGTCAGGACCCCCCAAAGCCCTTGATTTTTTTTCCGATTAGTTATAATTCTAAGTATATAATACTTAAAATTTAATTAAATATTTGTTATTAATGATTAATTTTATTAATTAATACTAATTATTTATTCAATAATTAGTTTTTTACTGTGTTTTGTTCCTGAAAATTGACAAAATCAAAAATAGCATGATACAAGAATGATAAACTTTCAACCCCGGAATCCCCCCTCCCCTTGAAAAATTCGTGTGTTCGCTACTGGTGTTGATCATTTAATTTTGATCTTTCTGAATTTTTGTTATTTTTCATTACAGAAAAAAATTTCTCGCATAAATAAATGCTTCCAAACATAGCCATTAATTATACACGTAACAAATCACCATTTTAAGAAACCGATCAACAGATGAATATTATAAAAATCTAGAGTTTCTCAACTTCCAATCACTTTTGTTTCACAATAGATTTCTATTAATTATATTTGTGTGTAAGTTTTCATCAACAATTTCACACAATATCGATAGATAGAGGTGAAGTTAAGAAACGAAATTTTAATTCAAAATTGTTAAAATCAGAAAATACATTCAATTGAATTCCCTTTTTTAACTATTTAATTTGGTGAGAATATTCTGTACATTTCAATTTAAGTGATTTAATCAATAGATTTTGATATAGAGTTTTCAGTTTTCTCTTTCTGTTTGCAATAATTCGTCTATAATAATTTTTGTTTGATATTGCAAGTTCTTTTTTAATTCAGCACATTCATAATTTCTTTGTTTTCAAGAAAATAATGATTTCATCCAGCAATTTAAAAAACGATTTTAACACTTTATGACTTAAAATCCATTGAGCTTTTATATAATATGGTTGACCGATAAATTCATATTCTATATCTTTCAGAAATGAAGCAAATCGACGATGCTAGAGTCTTCATGCTCGAATATAGTTTCCAATTTTACTGACTATTTTAAAAAAAAACATATAAATATATCCAAGTACATACCCAACAATAGTACTTGCTATGGAATATTGTAATGAAAATGTTTAAAAATATTATTACCATGCTGTTTGCTTGTTTCTTTTAATCTTGCAACTCCTTTAGTAATACTGGTCATGGTAGGCGCTCTATCAGTTGCAAAACAAACCAACTTTTCCAAGGAATACTTCATCTCAAAACTTCTTTAAGTGAATCAAGAATATGTATTATGCATAATACATGATTCGACTCGACTATTTGATCACCTCTGCTGGTTATACAGAATTTCGACTTAAACATACATATAACAACTTTTTATTTGTGCTGTACATAATACCCTTTTTTTTCTTTCGAATCTAAGCCGCACCCCAAATTCTCAACAAGTTTTTGAGAAAAATGAAAAATAGTGCAAAATGGTTTATCGATATCAAATTTTACGAGATTAAAATAAATTTAAAATGAAAGCTAATGAGAATTGAAAAATTAGTTATTTTATCAGTATTATAAACTTTTAATTACATACATGAACCCGTAATTGCTCTAAATACCCCATCCCACAAATTTCTTTCCCTTCGATTCTAAGCCGCACCCGATTTTCAGTAGCATTAACATTGGGGAAAAAGTGCGGCTTAGATTCGAGTAAATCCTCCGCTTTAATTAAGCATTCACGAATAAACTCTTCTTCAGCGAATGGCTTCGATCTGCTTGCGATTAAAAGTGATCACATATAACTAGTTTTTACTGCCGTTGTATTGTCTTGAATCAGGGCTGACTCTAGCAGTTTTGCCACCCCGGACAAAAATGGAAATTGCCGCCCCTTTCTCCAATGCCGTCCCCTTTCTCTTCTCTCTCTATATATATAATATTAATATATATATATATATATATATATATATATATATATATATATATATTATTAAAATTAATTTGAAATTAAGGACATAACAGGGCCGGCTCTAGTAGTTTTGCCACCCCGGACAAAAATGAAAAATGCCACCCCTCTGTCCAATGCCACCCTTTTCTCTCTCTCTCTATATATATATATATATTATTTTAAGTCTTAAAAAATTCAAAATAATTCGAAATTAATGATGTAATTATTTGTTTTTATTTCAAACGAATGAAATGGAAAATAAGGAATCGTCTATTTAAGCAGTTCAATTTCTTCGAAAAATAGTCTACTAATGGTGGGGACCACAAGCGTTTGTTTTAATTTATAATAACTACACTCAAGACTAAAATAAAGCATCTCCTGTGGCTCTGTATCTACCCAAACATCTTATAACTCTTGTCCCATTTTGGATATCTGGAACTGGACATCATAAGGGTGAAAGGAATGTCACATGTGACCTCACTCCGGAATGGGAGAATGTTACTAGTTAAAGATGTGTAAATATATTAAACTTTATGCTTTAACATATACTCCCGCCTCAAATCCTTCAAGTTTCAACATAAAAGAAAACTGTCATTAAATATACTAAATAAAAAGTAAAAAAATTAAGATACGTTAAATGAAATATCAAATTCAGACCCAATAACATTTCAGAAAATATATCAAATTTTTTTTGTAACAATAAAAAATATATTTTTCAAATTTAATCGAAATGCCGCCCTCAAAATTTGCCGCCTCGGGCAAGGGTCCGGTTTGTCCGGCCCTAGAGCCGCCCCTGCTTGAATTAATTTAAGTGGTTGCGCTAGCCTTATGGTCGAGGTAATGGACTCGAGTCATAAGTTTGAGCCTTGTACCTCTGAAGCCGATGCACGTTAAATACGTCGAGGCTCAAACATAATCCCGTTGGTGTGGTGTGAAAGTTAGGAGAGGGGCTGCCAGCTCAGGTGTCGTCCTTATCACTTAACTATGGTCCATCGCCAAACGCCCTCGAGTAGCTGAACACAGTATGATGTTAATACTCACTCTCACTCACTCTTTTTTTTTAATAGTTGATTTCAATTTCGACAGCTTGTCTTCACAAAGTTTCGCAACATATTTGTCATAGTTTTTTTATTTGTGTCATAGTGCCTTTTTAAAATTATATCCCTTAGCAACTGAATTACAGTTTTCACATGTAGACTATCTTATCCCTGTATTAGGCATAAAAATATTGAAGTTCCCATTTTTCTTAAAAATTACGCGATGTTTATCTTCAGTTCATCTTTTCTTTCTCTGTTCTAGAAGTTTGATTATGTTTTTATTAAATAACTTTTTAGTTTAATATGAATAAAAACCAAAATCCACTTTCATTCTCAAACGTTGAATAACTACTACACTTTGTATTGACCTCATCTTGGGTTTTTTAATTTTAAAAAATAAAACTTCAACTGCATCTGACATCAAGTTATTCTTCTCTCGCTGATTGGACACATCGAAGAAAAATAAAAGTCGCACACACGATGAATCGTAATGCGATCTAGAACAAATAACATTCATAAATGCATTTAAGAACTTAATAAAATTAATTTACTATAGTAAAATTAAATGAAAAAAAATTAATAAAATATTAAAAATAATTTTCATTTAAAGGCGATTTCTATAATTAAATAGGATTTATTTATAAACAAGAAAATATCACAGGTTAACCCGCGATCACTCGCGCGGGGTGTTCTGTACACCCCAGCAACAAGAAAATCCTACCAGGATTCTAAAACGAATGCGCAGAACTCCGATTTTTTCTGTAGCTGCACATTTTAGGTCATTGAACCTTCAGGCTTGATACAACTCCTCTTTCTCGAACGATTAGAAGAATGTAATGACCTTCAAAAGTTTATCTGGGGGGCTGAAAACTCCCGCGAGAAGTAGAGCATTTGTATACAGTCTGCTCTGAATGTTTGAAAAATGATTAAAATATTATTTTTCTATATACTTTCTACTATCATTATCTCATTAATTGTAAAGTATATTTATTATTGGTATATACGTTTTATATATATACTAGTTTATGAAAAAAATATAAAATTATGCGTTTTAAAATGAAAATTTTGTACGTTTAGTTTAAATTAATGTTAGTCTCATTTGTATGCAATAAATTTAACAATTGTATTTGTAAAGCACAAAAAACATCTTGTACTTTATAAATATGTATCATAATGACTTAATTTTATTTTCATAATTAAATACACGTGTTAAAAAAGTTTGGGGTGTTCTCTACACCCCGCGAGTGACGGCGGTAGCAAAAACAGGTGCGAGTGACCGCGGATTATATATATAATATAATGTATTTTTTTTAAAAAAATGTTACGGATATTTAAAATTTTGTAAAATGTCTCCACGGGCCGCGTGTTTGACATGCCTGCTTTAGAGCAACGATTGCTGTTTCAGGTTCGAGTTGTTAGAAATGGCGATTCCTTCTCTTTCTAATCCAACGTGGGTGTCCAGTCGTATGTCGACATTCCCATGCCCCTGTTTTTACTGAATGCTGTAGGGAGAGGATGTTGCTATTGACAGATGGGAACGTATCCACAGGGGTTGAGCTTTGAAAATCGATAATGAGAAAAGTGGCCCACAAACACTGAGTAAATAAGAGGAAGTGGGACTTAGTTTTCACTTTCTGGATTGCTTGTGTATCTTTTGATAAAAGCTTTAGCACTCCGGAAGTTCGAGAAGCACATTCATGTATTGTTATGGAATAGTAAACATTCCAAGAATATGCAAACAATTCATTTATCTTAGTAAATTTTGGTGTATGTTTGTGTTACCGTTATAGCGACGAATAACTTATTTTCTAAAATAACTAAGTGAATTACACATAATCACAAAACAGTTATAGATTATTTAAGCTCTCACAAATTTTATAAGATAACGATTGTGTACTTAATTGTTAGAGTATATATTAAATGCTACACGTGTTTTGCGTTTTAAAATAAAACTTTTGTAATAATACTTAGTTTCTTTTTTCTTTGCTTGAAGCACTTAGTAGTCCATAGGGATTGCAATACCGAATACTGGTATTTTGAGACATTTGTACAATTTTGTAATACCGGTATTCACAAGTTTAAATACCGTTTTTTCGGTATTTACCAGGGGCGTAGCTACCGCCGTATCAGCCGTATGATCAGGGGCCCCAACATGTGTAACTACAGTACCGCTAACAAGGCTTTCATTTCTATAAAAGGCTCCGAAGGAGTTTTGATACGGGGCCCATTCAAAACTAGCTACGACAGTGGTATTTACTAGAAATTTTTTAAATTGTCTCCACCATATGTTCAGGGATTGCCAACATAGCAAAATAGTATACGTTTTTGTTTTTATGTCTCCCTAACGGGCGAAATTAATTAGATTGTGATTATGAAGTTGCATCATACAATCTACGGAAGTGATAAAATATGTAAATCTTCCAAGGAGGTGGACCAAAACTATCCTAATACAGCTCAGAGCAATACTATGCACACTCAGGATTCGTAGTCTGATATTCATATCTGTAAAAACAAGGTTGTAGTAGTGAAGAAAGTGTGTAGTATTTCACACCATTTTTTAAATTGGTGAGTTTGTTATTCACACTGTATTTGCATATCATACTTAAGGGCTCAAAATATTTTCAGATTCATTACATATTTACAGTCGGACCTCTATATAACGAAGTCGCTAAATCCCGGAAAAAGGTTCGTTACATGGAAAATTCGTTATATAGAGGTTCATCTTTTAATATACCTTATAAACAACATAAAACAAATTTTATAAGTTCATAAACACTATAGATATATATATTAAAAAAAGTAGTTATTCGCACCTTTTTTAAAATTAATTTATGTTTATTTTATATATCTTACCCATCAAAAAAAGAAAAAAGAAGAAAAACTTCAAGGAAAACAAGAAAAAACAATGTCGAATGCGTCACTGTATTTTCAATATTAAGAAAATAATTTTAGATTAAAATTAATGAATTTTAAGGCCATTTTCTAATTTGAAGCATACAAGTAATATTAAACATACATTATTTTATAACTAGAACACGAGGACACGGGTCAATTCCACTGAATGTGGAAAGGGATACGTCGAAGATGTTTCTAGTGAACTGGACAATAGGGGTTAAAGGTTTCACTTCTTAGATGAAACGTACAGAATTCTATTGCTCTCGGCGTGTTAGGATATAGTAAAATCAGTTCAAGATTTATGAACCACCATAAAATGTGTTAAAGAATGAATAACTTGAAATGTTAAGAATACTTTAAAAATAGGGAGAAAAAAAATTGAATCACAAAAGTAAAAGTTCGTTATATAGAGAAGGCATTTCGCTATAGAGAGGTTATTTTACGAAGAAAATCGTGAAATGTTAAAGGTTCCAGGAAACAGTTCGCTGTATAGAAAAATTCGCAATATAGAGGTTCGACTGTATACTCATAAATAATAACCCATAATAATTAATCAGAATAACTTAAAAGAACATAAAATATCAATTGATAATACTTCAGTTTGGTTTCATTATTTATATGATGAAAAAAATATGGTGGCATAATGTAAAAAAATGATCAAGAGCTATGAAAATGAATGGCGGAATTACAACCGGACTCCATACACATTTAAAAATGAAACATGATAAAAATTTGTTAAAGAGGAAAGAATCTAATTGCGATGAAGATACAAACTTTAGCACAGTTTCTAAGCCATTAGGGATTTTAGATTATTTAAAAAAAAGAAAAAGATAATTTCGATGAAATTATTGCACAAAATTACGTTCCATGCTTAATGACAGTGCAATTAATGCATTATGTTTTTAACACGTTTTTATAAGTTTCATTTGTGTGTGTGTGTATGAAATGGAATCTTTGAACTCGAATTTTACCCACTTTAAAAGGTCAGATTAATTCGAAATTTCGCACATTTGTCAAGGACCGATGACAATACTATAATTTCATAATTTTCTTTCATTGTCTTGATTAGGATCTTAATAATTAAGAAATATAAGGATTTCTAGATTTTGCGACTAATTCCAGATTTAGCGCCTAAAAGATTAGGGTGCAACCCTAAAACTGCAAACGGGAATAAAAATAATTTATGTTCTAACTGCTAAATATATATATTTTTTATTTTGATAAAGCAATATGTTTAGAAGTGATGATACGAATTAACATTTCGCAATACGTTTAAAAGGTGATAATACGATTGATATTTAATATTTCTTCTTAACACACTTTTATTAGTTAAGACGTGTATCTATAGAAACGGAATCTTTGAAATACAACGATAGGGGGCTCATTCGAGGCCTCGTAAACGGAGAGAATAAGTACCCTTCAGACCCATTAATAAATATCCATTGAAGAGCAAGACTAATTGCAGCAACCACATAATTCCGGTTCCAAATATCAAACTCAAGGATAAATTCACCAAAGAATAAATGATAGTTTTAAAAACTAAAAAACAGGCTTTTATTGTAGATCGAACTAAAAAGCAAAAGAATAATTCTTAAAAATTGAATAAAATGATTAATGAGAAAATTAATGTCAATGTGGTAAAAGCATGGGGTGCTTTGTACTACATTTTTACACTAACTCAGCATTTAGGAACAGAACTAGTAAGAAATTATAACAATTAATAATATAGAGCACCCCACGCTTTTTATCCCAATGACTTTAATTTTCTCGTTAATCATTTTATTCTTATTTTAAGAATTATTCTTTTGCTTTTTAGTTCGATTCGCTATAAAAGCTTTTTTTTTTTAAAACTATAATTTATTTAAGATGACACTTCAAAAATTTGTAATAGTACCACAGACTGTGAATAGTGATATTTACACTTTTCGTGATTATTTATATACTGTTATAATTTATAGGGTACCAATTATTTTTTGTGATATTTACACTCTCTTATAAAACTGGTAAATATAAAACCAAGTGTAAAATTTCTACAACCGGTATTAAAACCAGTATTAAGATCTAAAAAATACCGAATACAGGTATTGAACTGGTCCTATATTGCAATCCCTATTAGTCCAATAATTTAAGAATTATAAGTTGTACAAAATTAAAAATGTAGCTATATATCACACTCTGCACTACATACTGCGGCGTACAAAAGAAAGTTGTTTGGGGTTTGCCCCCCTTCCCATAACCAACAAATTTTACTTTTGAGTAGGGGTGGCCAACCTGCGGTACAGTGTGGCACAGTGGAGTTGTAACAGTGGCACGCGAATACTTAATAAAAATTTAAAAGATAATAATAATTGACATTTTTTTTCTTTTTACAATTTTATTGAAGTGTGGTTGCTTTAGACAAAAAAAAAAGTTTATTTTAAGTACGTTTAAATGAGTAACAATAGAAAATTATCGTGTATAGAATGCACCTGCATTTTGTGCAAGTTGGCTTTCCAAAGCTTTTTTCCACTTGCGAGATTATGAAATTTGAGGAGCGTAATTTAAAATATCTAGAAGAGAAAACACTGAACTGTGTGCCTAGGGAGTACTGGCTATTCTAAAATGAAGATTGGATATGCGATTTGACGTTTTCTATCGATATTATGGGACATTTAAATAATTTAAATTTAAGATTAAAGAGAAAGATTAAATTTTGCCTACCCTAGTTGGTCTTATGACTAAACCTTCTTTTGTGAACAAACTTTTGCTTTTCTTTTTGTCTTCATTTTGCAGAAAAAAATTAACATATTTCACATTAATGCAAAAAACTATATATCAAAGTTTATATTGCTCCGAGCTGTGATAGATTTAAAAATCTTATGTCCAATTTGCAGGATTCTTTCAGTGCTAGTTTAATGATTTTCAAGATGATAAAAAATTGCAGATCTTTTCAATTTCTCTGCAAAATATTAACTGTTATCCGCCTGAAATCAAAATCAAAATTATTGTCTACAGCAGAGATTCCCAAGCCTTCTTGTCTCATAGACAGATCCCTTGCCACGTTTTTCGGTTTGCGTTAGATCCCATCTTAATTAATATTGAATTGTTACAAATTCATCAACTTAAATGTTGAAAGCTCTAGTACTACTACTACTTTGAAAGAATTAAATTTCTAGTTGTATTGAAGTATAGTGTTTAAAATTTAAAAAAAGCACATGTTACTCAATTATTAAAGGTTATTTAATACATAAAATAACTGTTACATAAAACAACTTGTGATATGGTCGATCTTTGTCGACCATATCGTGGGGTTTCAGCGTAAGTTAGAGGTGTGGGATTCTCGAAATGAAGAGACATTTTAGAATTCTTAATATGACTTTTATTAAGAGTTTAACTTAAATTACTTATATATCGAACAAACTTATATTAAGTGAGAATAAACCCAAACACGTAGCCGTAAATTAACACAGATCGCGCAATCGGATCACTTATTTTAAATAATTATATTATCCGCCTACTCTATCCTATAATATATTCGAATTCGGAAAATAATCTTCCTACCTGGAATTTTCAAGCACCGGTTCAATCAACTTCAGATATTCAGTTAGGCTCGAGTACAATGGTATGTACCTTGTATTAATGGCGAGATTTCCGTGATTCTTGGGTAGGCCGTCAATTTACACTTCTACCTTTTCTGAACTTTCTCTAAATTGCCATCATGCTTACTAAAACTTCTGTCCTTTTAAAGGTTATCTTATTTGCATCTATCCTTCGTTTCACTTCTTGGATTTGAGTTGGAAAAGATTTGCTATTAATCTTGGCCGTCAAAGAACACAGAGGTTATATTAGAGAAAGGACGCGTGAGCCGTCACAAACTAAAAAAAACAAATGATTTTTATGAGAGGGATGTGTCTGGTGTACAATAACAAATTTTAAACATTTGGTATCAATTTTGTTAGGTTTAACCTTAAAAATCTCTTCTGTTATTAGTGTCCAGTTTCATTCTTTCTTTTTTTGTTTTGGAGATTGGCAACCACACTGAAATTCCTTCTCACTAGGGAAAGCAATTAAATACTTCTTCTTGATATTTTATAATTTCGGACAAATAAGCTTGCTTTTTTAAAGCCAAAATTGCTGACATCCGTTTCTAAACTTTAAGATCTCCGTTAGTACTTTATGAATCAGTTCTATTGTAAAAAACATTTTTTTTTAATTTATCATATGAATCCAGTGAGTGGTATTACCATATCGCATTCTAAACCTGGTTTCAAAAAAATTTTGAACAAAGGTTGTAATTTTTTTGTAAAAATAAAAATTCGGGCCACGTAAACTTTTTGCTTAATCGGGGAAAAAAACTTTACATGTTTCTTGTTTTAAATAAAATTTTGCTGTACCTTTGGTGGAATTAAACGTAAATTTAAAAAAACCTTTAAATAGGTTTTTTGGTTTTATAATTTTTTCCCCCTTTTAAAAAAATTAAAAATTTTTTAAAGTTTTAAATCCCTTTAACCTTTTTAAAACATAAATTAATTTTTTTTTTTTTTGAAATTTTTATCCCAATTTTTAAAAACCCTTTGAAAACTTTACCAAAAACGTTATGAAAAATGGAAATCTTTTTACTGCATTTAAAAAAAAATGGGGTTTTTAAAATTTTTTTTTTAAAAATTTTAAAAAATTTCAGGGGCCCCTGTAAATTTGGTTTTTTTGGAACAAAGTTTTTTTTGAAAAAAAAAAATTTGAAAAATTTTAAAAGCATTAAAAAAGGCCCCCTGGAAAATTTGTTTTATTTTTTTTTTAAGGTTTCCTTTTTTTTTTGGAAAAAACTGTTGATAAAACCTTTAAAATTTTAATGAAAGGAAAATTAAAATTCCCCGGGATTAAACCCATTTGGGTTTAGATCCCCACTTTAAAATTTTTTAAATAAAATAAAAAAAATTTTTTATGGATACAAACCCGGGGTTTATGTTTTTGGCCCACAATTTAATTTTTTTAAAAAATAAAATCCTAACTTTTGGCTTTTCCCCCAATTTTAATTTTCTTATTTAAGGGCTGTTTTAAAACTTTTTTCTTTGTTTAAAAATTTGAAATACTATAAAAAATTTTTCCCCTTTTTTTTTTCCAAAATTAAGGGGGGACCAAAAAAATTTTTTCTAAAAAAAACCTTTTTTTAAAAGGGGTTTAAAACCTAAAAAAGTAACTTTTTCCCACTTTTCATTTTAAAAAAAGTGTTTTTTTTTAAAAAATTTTTTAACGGCCTGGCTGTCCCTGAAAAGGGTTATTTTTTATTCGTTTAAAAAAAGAAAAAAACCTAATAAACATTATTATTTTTTTTTTTTTTTTTATCGTTAAATTTTTGTAAAAATTTTTTTTTTGAGAATGTAATTTTTTATAACTTTTAAATTTTCAAAAAATGAATTTTTTAATCCAATTTGTTTTTTCATTAAAGGTTAATTTTAATTTTTATTTTCTTTAATAACTTTTAAAGTTTGAAATTGACCCAGTGGCTTGAAAGTGGTCCATTAAACCAAAGCCCAAGGTTAAACCCCCTGGGCAAGGCAATCAGTTTTTTTATGGGTCGGTAAAACCTAAAACCATATTTTCAAATCCCCCTGAACACCCTTAGTATCCAAAGTACTATCTATGTCTTTAATTAGGGAAATTTGCGCCTTTTGGTTGTTAAATTAAATTAATAAACCCATCCACATTTATTTATTTAAATTGTTTCCAAGTTAGGGGTGACACCACCTTCAATGTCGGGCCCCGCTCAGAGCCCCATATGTGAAAAGAGAAAATCGTAAATTTTGTCAGCCCATAACGGGTCTCATTTAAAAGGCCCAAAAATCTTGATAAGGGTTTTCCCCGGGATTATTAAAACCTTACTAATTGTTTGTCTGTTTTCTTCCATAGTTTTATAAAATCAACTTTTTTCCGATAGTAAAAAAATTTTTAAACAAGGGTTTCCCCTTAACGTACCAGATATTTTTTTTTATTTTTTATTTTTTTCCTTTTAAATTTTTGGGGTTACAACATGTGGTGTTAAAATTTCCCCTTTTTTTGAGGGGTCGGGAAAATTCCGGCGGGGCAAGGTGGGGCCCCACCCTTTACCCTTAGTAGCAAAATTATAAGTTGCTAAATGAACACTGGGGTTTCACGTCAACTGCCCCCTTTGCCCGAAACATCTGCACATTACCCCCGTGCCCAAGGTCACTAACTGAATCAAGTGGGCCTCTTGGCGTCAGGGGTTTTGGCCATTTAAAAAAATTATAGTGAATATTAGGCTATTTTTTTTTAAGGGATCATTTTTCCAAGTATGAAATACTTTTTTTTTTTGGGGTGGGGGGGGAATTTTTCATGGAAGCAGGCTTTTAAAATTTTGAAAATGTTTTTAAAAGAAAAAAAGGTTGCAGGCAATGTGCAATTTTGTTGAGAAGAAATGAAAGTGGAAAGATAATTTTTTAAAATAACTAATATTATCTTTGTCCTCAATGCAATGTAAGACTTAATAACCCTGCCTTCAAATTTGTGTTTCAAAATATAATACGCACACACACAAAAATCCTCAACTTTTTAAAAAAAGGTAAAAAAAGGGAAATTTTTTTTTAAATAAAGAAAATTCTTTTTTTGGATATAAAACATTCTTCTTAAAGCAGAGTACACAAAAGAAACATTTTGGGGGGAAGTTTTTGTGTTCCCAAATTTAAAATAGGGGTGAAACTTTTTTTGAAAATTTAAAATAAAGTTTTTCTTTTTCCATTTTTAAATTTTGGTTAGTTATAATCTGGGCACACAAAATTTTTTAAAGGGGGGGGGGGGGGTCCACCCCCCTCCTCGTATTATCCTCAATACCCAAAAAATATTTTGTCGTTTTTCGGGGAAAAGAAAATAGTAAAAAAAAAATTGAATAAATAATTGTATTAATTTAAAATTATAATTATTAATAACGAATACTTAATTAAAATTTTTCTTATTTTATCATATGATTATAATCACAGAAAAAAAACAAGGGGCTTTGGGGGGGGTCGGACCAGGGGAAATTCCCCCTTTTTTGCGCCACTGGTTATAATCAATAAAAAATGTGCCATCAGTGGCGCCAGAGGGGTCGGCCCCCCCCAACCCCTTTATTTTTTTTCCAATTTATCATAATTCTAAGTATATAGTACGTAAAAATTTTAAATTTAAAAATTTTTTTTTGTAATTTTTTTAATTAATTATATTTTTTCAATATAGTTTTTCTGTTTTTGTTCTCGAAAATCCAAAAAACAAAAAATGCAAGTATGGTGAACTTTCAACCTTTTCCCCCTAGAAAAATTCTTTTGTGTTTTCGTGTGACATTTTGGGCAAAGATATTGACAGCGTAGGGGGGTAATTGAATGAGTTTTATCGTCTATGACCACTAAGGGCCTCATAAATAAGTTCTTTGACACACATCTGTCTCCGAGGGAGGGAAAAACCCCCCCCTTCGGTGTAAAAACTCCCCCCCTCCCCCCTAGATCCTATCGCTAAGCGTTTCCAAGATATTTCATATATTGTGATTAGTAAATAGATCCCTTATCATTCACAATTATTCGACAATTTATCTGCGCCCCTTAATCTTTCTCAAATGTTCTTGGAACATTCTCAAACCAATGGGACGAAATCGTTTGGTCTCAAGGTTCTCAGGAGGAGACGAATTGTTCTGAAACATAAATCTTGAAAAGGGTCTTCGGATATTTCCGCAAAAACCGACTTTCCCAGGTGTGGAAGAGGCAGAATCGTCGGGGTGTTGGAAAAGATGGATGTTCGACCAGGAATAGGGGTGAATTTTAGTTCTTTTAGAACATTCCAGTGTTTTTTAAAGAAAGGGAAGCAAATAAAAAGGTCATGGAGAGAAAAGAATTTTTTTTTTAAGGTGTAGAAATAGGAAATAGATACATTCGAACTTTCATTTTATAACTTGGTTTCCGAGTGGAAACTGTCAGTCATTAAAACAGACTTTTTTTTATGCTGGTCTGAACTCAGAATACCTTTTCGGATTAAAAAAAATGTCCGAAAATCAATATCGATTTGTTTGAAATACATATCAGAGTTTCTTAAAACTAAAAAGTAGTCAATGTGAATGAAACATTCAGAACAGTCAATGTTTACTTTTATTGAGAAAATTATAAAAATTAAATCGGCATTCACAAATGTGTAAAAGATGAGAAATGTAGTATACTGGGTGTCCTGAAAGTCACTGTCAAGCGGACTCTGGGGGAAAGGGGCTGTCATATCAGTACAGGGAAATTTAAAAAAAAAAATTCTCGTCACTTAGTTAAGTGATGACCAGAATATTTTTTTAAAGAAAAATGTGGAAAATTGACACCCTTTAACACATTATTTTGTAGTGGGAAGGTAAATTCTAAAATTTCGCACTGATTTTTTGACAAACATGTTCTTATATAGACGTGCTGTTAATCCCAATCACACAAAAGAAGCAAAAACCTTGGTTTAGTTAAAATTAACCTAGCTTGTTTGAGTCGAAGTTTGAGAAAATGATGTCATCTAACTTTGACTCTCCATAAAACTGAAAACAGAGGATACTACCCCAGTCCAGGGACGTCTTAAGACATCTTGAGGCCCTGGGCCCCCAAAAGTAGGCCTAGGCCCCCCAAATGGCTCGAGAAAATTGGGCCCCCCAACTCGGGGCCCTTGGCCCCCCCAAATACATACTTTGAGTCAATCAAGTTTTGGGCCCCCTAGAGTCCCTGGGGCCCCGCAATGGGTGGGGGTATACGTTACGCTACTGGCTCCCTACACAAATTTAGGCCCATATATGACCCTTAAAATTAGCAGTACATAGCATACGTTGCTAATTACTCGTGCACACAACCCGAAACAAATATAAATGTGCATAACTTAAAATCTCACAAACCGGCACCACTGACTGCCACCTTTTGACGAAGGGGGGAATTTTGGGTGCTAGTTCAAACTTTTTGTCTCATATACCCCTTCCTTGTTCTTCTGTTTGGGTAGACCTACATGATATTGAATTTTGCAAATTACCTATTTAAATTCTTTTGACAGCTGGAAATGATCTACTTACAGTAAACGATTTAAATTTCTAACTGAAGTATAATGTTTTAAAACTTTAAAATTTTTTAATTAAATTAAAATTTAATTAATACATAAAATAAACGAGCAACAAAAAAATGCTTTTAAAGGAAGGAATAAATCTAGTGCTTCAATAACATGTTTTCAATATTTGGAATTAATAGTGTCGGGTTTAACCCTAAATCACCTCGGTTAGTAGCGTCCAGATCTTATTTACCCCCTTTCTTTCTTTGTTTTGAAGATTGGCACTCACGCTGAAATTCCTTCACATTAGGAAAAGTAATTTTCTCGTCGATATTCCACAATTATAGAGTTATAAATGACAGGCATGTCTTTTTAAAGCCACATTTGCGGACATGGTCCTTGTTTTAAAATAAAATTTATGCTGTCACCTTATAAGTACAAATTAACGTTATTCAAATTAGTAAACAAATCTATTAAATAGATAAAATCTGGTTTCCATTTGACTAAATTTTCTTTTAAAATTAAAATCATGATTTGGTTTACTGAGAGCCACCCTCATAGACCCCCATTTACACCTCATGGACCCCCAAATAATTTTTTCACTGACGTGGACCCTTGAAGGTCGTCATAGACCCCTGGGGGTCTATATAGACCACTTTGGGAATCACTGTGTTGGTGTATGGTGACAGGCCTAGACCTATTCATGGACGACGGTTATCACATGTAGCCAATTAAGACAGTGGCGCACACGGTTGGGGTATCGGACTCCCAAAGCACTTGATTTTTTTCCGATTGGTTATAATTCTGTATATAACTACGTAAATTGGGATTAAATATTTGTTATTAATGATTAATTTATTAATTAATGCTAATTAATTATTCAATAATTAGTTTTTACTGTGTTTTGTTCCTGAAAATCGCAAAATCAAATAGCATATGTCAAAATGGTGAATTTTCCATCACGGACTCTTGACCAAAATTCCTGTGTGCACTACTGAATTGACATATCGTCAAAACTTCCCAGTTTTTCGGGGAATATAACTGGAAAAAACATTTGACTGTCGAAATTATTCAAATCATTATCTTTTTAAAGCTGAATCGAGAACGAGATGAGGCCCTATTGTGCCCGAAGCCCTGGACCCGAGCCCAGTTGGCAGATGCCTTAAGACGATCCTGCCCAGGTAAGTTACAATTGCACACAGTCGTCAAGAATCTTCATATAATGAATAAAGATAGTCCAAGTTATCTTTTCCTAGTCAGACGATCGAATGTTCTGAGATTATATAGATCTTTATGTCATCTGCGATCATATGATACGACGTTAGCGATAACCAATGCAACGTTGAGTGGCTTACACACACCAACGCAATTGGTTGGAATTAGATAAGATCTCCTCACCATCACTTAGGAGTGGGGATCAGAATTATTCCCACGTCATATATCTTCACTTTCTCCGCTGAGGAGGGGGGGACAGCAGTGTTCTCATGTCACATATCACCATAGTTTGCGTGGGAAAGGGAGTAAAGAAGGGAGATAAGCATTTGTGTCGTATGACCAGTAAGGTAAAAATTTCGAAGAAAGGGTATCTGATATTTTGATCTATTGCGCGTAGTAGTTGTTAAAATAGTTTGTGACGAGGTCTCTTCACGTTGTGATCCCTTAAAATTACTTCCTTACTTGAGCGTGAGAATCACACAGCTATTAGCCCAAAAGGCATTTTTTGTTCCAAATTAAATAAACAAAACAATATATTCATTAGTAAATTGTTACTCTTCACAGCTTTTCACTGGAGAAAGTTCTAGTCCCGTTTAAGGTTTGAGATCTTGAAATGGCATGTTCCCGGGTGGGGTTGCCCCCGCAACCCTCTTCACTGTTATCGTCCAAAGTCAGTTCGTTCAAGCCATTGCTCTGCAGATTCTCGCACTTCGTCTTTCAGAGGTCATCGCGGATCCTCTCCATTGGTGCTTGAGGTGCGGCTTTCCCCGCAACCTCTATCGAATGTCTTCGAAGACGAAAGATAAGAAGCACCAGTTTGGATGGATGGCAGTGGATGGCAGTCTATTTTTGGGCATCTGGACTGAAACACAGTCCTCAATCCCATATCTTTAAGAGTCTTTGAAGTGGGGCTTGACTTTCGTGGAATTACACAGTCTGCGATGTAGCATGCAGGCTATTGGCTGCGACGGTGGAATCCGGGAGAAGGTGCTTAAGGTGATCTTCAAGACGTGGAATGTTCATACATGGCTGAGAGCTATGTGGGTGCTCTCTCATTGGTTGGAGGTGGAAGTGAGTATAGCCTCTGGCTGGCTGCCCAGGGGGTAAGAAAAAATTTTAAAAAAATAGAAAGTGGAAACCTTTGTATAAAAAAAAATTAAAAATTTGTTTGGGTGCAATAATTACATAATTATTGGAGGATAAAAAACCCAAGGGGGGTTGTAGGAATCCCGTGGGGTTCTTCTCGGCCTTTTAATTTGTCATTGCAGTTATAAACATCTAAATTAATCATATTTGCATTGTTTGT
>BMAV01016014.1:63835-78738 GCA_019973955.1 Trichonephila inaurata madagascariensis | reverse complement strand
AGAAAGGCTCTGAAGGAATTTTGATATAGGGCCCACTCAGAAATAGCTACGCCAGTGAGCGTGTACAGACTTCACTTAATATTCTTTAAAAATCCGTTGATGAAAGTGGCCAAGGTATAATCTCTATGGGGGGAATTCCAAATCTGTTGGTCTATGAGGGGGAGGGGGTACCCTAATATACGCCACTGTACATTACAAGGAGTCTAGTAATTAAATATTTTTATCAAAAAATTTATTTTAATTTATTTTATTTTATAGGGTTATCTACTTAAGCGTCATCTTAGTGCGTTGGAGTACATCATAATGAAACGTGAAATGCTGGTCAAGAAAAAATACAGATGGATCATTCAAAAACACAGAGAACTTATTGCCCTCTGAGGCTCAATCACGATATATATCAAAAGCATATAGTGTAATTCATTACACCGAAGCCAATAATGTGAATTGTTGTACGACATTGGGAAACTATATACGACACGTTTATGCTTAACTTTTCCCATCAGAATATCATCTGATGATGGACATTTCAATTTTTAAAATATTTCTTTTTGAAATATTTAATATTCTCGTATCTACTTGTATTTACGTAATCCTAATGTTAATATTTTATTTCTACTATACTGCTGACAAGAAAAAATAAGCTTCTCTTCTCTCTCTCTCTCACTCTCTCTATTTATATAAATTCTGTTTTCCAATATTACCACTTGCAACTAAAGTTATTTTCTTACTTAAACACAACGTGGCCGTGATAGCCGAGTGGTCAAGGTATCAGATCGTGGCTGGCCTTTTCACGAGTTCAAGCCCAGTACCACTGAAGACCCCCGTGTAGGGGAGCAATGCACGTTAAATCTACTGAGAGCTCAAACGTCCTCCCGTTGGTGTGGCAGTTAGGAGAGGGGGATGCCAGCTCAGGTGTTGTCCCCGTCACTTGACCATGGTTCAAAATTACGTGGCAGTAGCTGAACCTCGAGTAGCTGAACAATGCGACGTTAATATTCACTCACTTTACTTGAACACAATGGATATCTTCAGATTAGAATATTTACAACAATAGAATAATCGTTCACATGTTACGTAGAGGATTTTATGCTATCAGTCTCAAAGAGCAAAATAGTGCAATGAAAATTTGTTATCAAGAAACAATCCTTAAAAATACAGAATATAAGAGCAAAATTTACAAAACAAGTCATATAAAAGAATTTTTAAGTCAATTCCTACTTTGAATGGATGAATAGAAAGCCTTTTATCAACGATTGAAAAAAATTGAACAAGATATATATACATATATATAAATATAGGGAGAGAGTGAACTAAAACTATATATATATGAATTCAAAAAAAGAGCATGATTTGTCTGCATTGTTGTAATAATGCACACGCGGTTTGGCTAAAAAACTGGTTTTCGACGCCAACTTTTGTCATTGTTTTAACAGTTACATTGTTACAACAATGGAGATTAATCTAAGTTGGTGTCAAAAACCAGCAATTAATTTGATTAGTGAATAAATATTTGAAAAAAAAAAACTGTATTAACATTATGTGTCAACCACTACAAGTTTAAACAAATTTATTTGAACTTGATTGGATGAATAGAAAGTTTTTTATTGACGATTCAAAATTTGAACAAGTTAAATATATATATATAGAGAGAGAGTCTATATATAGAGAGAGACACAGAGAGAATTAAATATATATATAGAGAGAGAGAGAATTGAATGAATCCCAAAAGGTCTTCACACCTTCTACGGTTGAAACGTTCAATCAATCGCCAAGTTGGCAACAGGGTGACTAAAAATGATGTCAACGATCTATTGCCAATATCTCGCTGTTTCCATCGAAACCCTGTTATAATGTAAGGGGCAGCGTTGCTTGCAAATATTATAATTTTTATCATAAAATAAATACAACAGAAATTAATATTAATATATTAAACATCCAGGTATAAATTATGTACACTATTTTAAGGTATCCGACTACATTCGGAACCGTGATTTTTAAAAAAGCGCATAAATGGATAATTTTCATGGTATTTAGTGTCACTTAAATTATAATACATGTATAAAAAGGTTTTAAAAACATTATGACAAAAAAAAACTTATTTAAATACAATACTTTGGAAAAAATATAACTTAGAATAATCTTTTTTCAAAACGTTCTCCTTTTATAAAAAATACTTCAATAATAACATTTTGTGTGTGTGTGCTTATATAAAATAAAGACTTCTCCAGAGAGTCTGAACTAGGATTTTTCAAAAATTCACATTATTTTCAGAGTTAATACCAATTGAAATAATTATCGGCGTTTTTTTCTTAAAATTTCTCCCCTCTGTTGTAATAAAATATGGATAAATCCACTTCTAAGTTATATATTCCAAAAATTCTAGTTCAGCCTTTGTATTATCTAAGCTATATACAGGCAAAATATTATTATTATATAAGCATTTTTCATAAAAGGAGAAAGTTTTGAAAATGGATCATTCTATGTTCATTCTTTGTCAAAATATTGTACTTAAATAATTTTTTATTGTAATAATATTCTTAAAGCAATTTTATATACGCTTTCTAATCTGACACTAAATATCATAAATATTATCCATGTATACGTTTTTGCAAAATCACGGTTCCGAACGTAGCACACCTTAAGCATTCATTACACAGAATTCGTAACCATATTGTTTTCAAATACATACTTGAAATAATTCATAATAGCCTAAATTCAAATGCAATTAATTTTTAAAAAATTATGTTTAAATATTATTTTATGCTTTGAGAAAATTTGAATATTTTTTTTGGAACAGAATTTTTTTTTATTTGACAATAAAAAGAAAGCATATTTTTCTGTCAGAAAGTTTTTTGTTGCTCTTTTAATAATTTCAAAAACTTTTTTTCTTTGTCACAGTAAAAATGACGGTTTCCTGTTTTTTTTTTCTCTATTTTCTCCGAAGCCGTACCATTCATAAAAACGGTGTTTACTTTTAGCTTCATAAGGGATAGGTAGTTTCGCTATAGCATATCACCGACTTATGGTTTCCAGTTTTCTCTATAGTCACGTTAGCTTTTTTACTGCTTTTTAAATATATCTTCATCAACATACAATACAGAATAACTTCTCTAAAGATTATCAATTGATATGAATCAGTGAATAAGCAATCAAATCTATGTCATTTTTCGAAATTTCGAAGGAGTCTTCGTGAAACAATATACTCAAAAGGAAAAGAGCAAATTCTAAACAAAAGAAAACTGTGATTTAAAGCATATCAAGTCTTTTTCAGAAAAAGACTATAATTTTAAGGATATATTTTAATTAAAAAATGGTTTATAATATACTAATCTAGACATGCTGGCTGGGGTGGGGCGTAGTTAGTTTTTTGATGGCCTTGTACGGGTTCGACCCCGGTCCATGGGTTTTCATGATGCAAAAAATCGACAGAGTTCATGTCGTACTATTATGAGACAAGTTAAAGAACCTTAGATTGCCTGTTTGGCTTGGGCGTTCTCGGCAAAATTAAATTCCAAAAACTATTTCGCATTGTCTGAGCTCAGGTGTCTCCCTCTGGGAGGAAACTGGGAGTCAAATTTATTACACCTATATGTACGGAAGGCGATCTGAGATCAGTTAAACGAAAAATCAATTTCTGAGGCCAAAATAAAATCGATTTTTTTAAATCGATATATAGCATTGAATAGATATTTCTTCCTAAGAAACTGACATTCGAGTTTTTCTGTATGGTAAAAGTCATAAAATTACTCTAACTCTACATGTAATGCACTTGCACTGGAAAGTCAGGGCTTAAACGAGGAATTTAAGCACTGTTTTTGGCAGGCAGTTGGGCACCTGAAGTATGATCCTATACTTTAGTGGCAAGACCAAAAAAACTATATTTATCATCCCGTTCACTTAATAGCCGTGATGTATATGAGTATCGTTGGATCATCTGAGCGGATTAAAATTAATTGGATTAAAATTAAGCTTTAAAAATAGCAGCAAGTATTTTTCTGGGTTTCACCTCGGCCTTTTAATGGCAACCAGCTCCAAAAGCATTTCTTAAGGTCTCTTAAACACGAGAATAAAGCCTAGCGTAGTAGCCTAGTGGTCATGGTAACGGACTCGTGGCCAGTTTGTCATGAGTTCGAACCTAGTACCACTAAAAACCGATTGAGCCGATGTACGTAAAATTTGTCGAAGCTAAAACTTCCTCCGCAAGCCTAAACGCAATTGTGAAATCAAATAAGAAATATAGAAAGGATTTATACTCAAAAAAGCTTATTCTTGCAGTTTTAAAATTCACTTGTTAGACATATCACGATTTTTTAGTTTAGAATTAAACTTTATATTTATTTATGATTAGCTAACACTTCAATCCATCCTTATACTTTTAATGTGAAATTTTTAAATTATAGAAAGGAAAAAAATATATTACAGTAATTTTAAAAACTTTTTAGTATGTTTTACTGTGTATCTTGTATCTCTCAAAATGTTTTTCGATCTTACATTTTAGAACTAATTGTTTAATAAAAAAAAGTTAGCTTTTTAATTATTTTCATCCAAGATAGGTGGCGTAATTTACATTTAATATTAACTGGGGGGGGGGGGATGTCTGGTTAACGGTGGACCAATCCCCATTGTATAAATTATACAACTGTTCATGCCCATTGCTCAAATTGTAAAACTGTAATTTACATGTATTATGTAATTTTTTAATTTGCACTTAAATTTAGAGCCTTTTCAAAAACAATGTTCCCAATCACCTTTTCCTCTAAATTGCATTGAACTTTTTTGTGACCTATTTTTACTAACTATATCTTAAGTATAAATAAAGTTATCACAGCGAGACGAAAAATTTTGCCGCCCATCCGATATAGCTGTTAGTGACGCTGACGGTGGTGCCGTAGGGCCTGGGTTCAAATCCCGGAGAAGGCATGGATGTTTGTAAATGTATAGTGCCTTCGCGGCATAGGGGTGCTCTAAATAGCTGTTGAGCCGCAAGTCCTCTCGTGAGGTTGGTAGAAGAGGAAGAGAGGTGGGAGCCCCCTGATACTCCCAAATTTCGTTCTCTCAAAATGGGAGTGGAACCGAGCAAAATCATACTGTCACCTGCATGGTGTTCAAAACTAAGGCTAACGACAAGCGTAAAAATCTAGTAGCCGGGTTTCGTGGATCTTGATCTGTGTGTGATGTTACTGTCGATCAGATGGCTTAAGTAACAAAGAAAACTTTTTTATGTAGAAATCACAACCCCTTTATCACAATATCCATTCAGAAAATCATCATCATATTTCCATTAAATCTATAATTCTGACGAAGCAACAAATGAAAACCTTCATATTTAGTGTTATTTTCTTATAAAATATTTAAAAAATGAACAGAGATTTTACCTTCTTTTAAATCTTAGTTTCTAAAAAGTTCTTAATTTCTCTTTTCAATTTTTTTAAACTGTTTTCTCTTTTTTTTCCTGTCTAACTGAACTTTTTTAGCGATCTTTTCTTTTATTTTAAGTTTATGGTATGAATTTTAACGGAAAGTTATCTTTCAAAGTTAAACAGACCTTTAAAACAACTGAATTGTCTTTTTTCAATCTGAATTCAAAATAATTGAAAATTCTGGTTCACTATTTCAGTAGTCCACAACCCCCTGGTCGTGAACCAGAACCGGTCCATGGATCAAATGGAACCAGGTCGCCCAAGGATTATTAAATTATTTCTATTTTATTTACTGTGGTGTATTTCTCTTGGGTTTCTGCGACTTTCACCTTATATTCCTTTTTAAGTGTAACTATATAACCAATCCGCAGTCCATTAGAAATAAAAAAAAAATATTTATTTTGAAGGAGTGTTTAAATACAATTAAATTCAAATTATTAAAGCTAAATAATCTAAAGTGTAAGCAATCGACATCTTCCCCTTTAGCGGGCTGTAGTATAATTATCAGACATTGACCGGTCCGCTATGATGAAAAGGTTGATAAGCACTGCTCAATTTGATCTAAGACTGTTTTACAATTTCAGTAATTTAAAATTAGCTTCCCATATTCATTAAAATGATAGCAATGAAATATTTTTCCAACCGACTGCTCTAAGACACCAAACCAAAATCTCTTCTCACTCATACAAAGTACACAAATCACCCAGACGATTCTTCTAGCAGACCGCCAAAGTGATACAAAGTGTTCGATTAACCATCCGAATGTCGTGTTAGGTATGAGGAAACCCCGAACCTTTTCGCAGACAAGATCACGACCAGGCATCAAAAATAAAATAATCGACAAGGAGAATCCGATGATTTCTGGAGTTTCGCAAAAACCGCGACCGGGCGTTAGGTTAAACATCAGCAATTGTAATGGCCATAAATAAAGAATCCAGCAACGAAGAACAATGGGGAAGTCGGCAGACACATATTGTCATCTTGAATATGGAAGGCATTATTCTCGCCGTCCGTCTCCACCGTGCAGGTAGAAGTGAAGAGAGATACCTGAGGTTTTTCCCGGGGTCGTATATCAAAATGACTGTTCTATGGCAAATGGCTTGGAAGAAGAAAAGAAGAGAGGACCGTCTTCCTTTTTGATGGAATACCTTCCTAGCGAATATTTAAAGATGGAATGAGACAAAAAAACAACAAAAAATTAAAAAGGAATAAAATAATAAAAAAAAAATGACATCCTCTGCTGTTGCTGCTGCATGGTTTTCTACATGACCCCTAAAGCTTCCCAGCAAGGTCGAAGATTCTGATATAAAAAGGTTTCGTCGTCTCTGGTGGTTATGTCACACAAGCTCTTCGCTTTGGTGTTCATCGACTTGCCTACTGAGCTTCATACCAGCGTCAGTTATACTTCTCTCTGACAATGAAGACTTTGGTAAGTTTTTGAATCGTCTTTGGATTTTCCCCTTTTCTAAGACTTAGAAGGATTTTGCCATTTTTCTAGTAGTTAGAACAGCATTTGCTAAGGACTTTCAACAATGCTTAAATGTTCTTAATTTACTTAAGAAACCATAGAAACACTATATTCTTAAAGAATTACTTCAATTGATTTTCAGTTAAGAATTTCGAACTATCTGATATTATTCAAACTTTTTTTTTTTCAAAGAAAATATATCTTCTATATTTCTATCATTAGTTCTTAATTCCTATCCAGCGTTTATTTTCTGATGAAAATGCTTAAAAATTCAGTGTACTAACTTTCTGATTCAAAAAGTTAACTTTAAGTTTCACTGTTCTGATGACGAACATTTTTAGAGAAGAATTCGAATAGTTTTACTTGCTAGTTTTGGAAAATATTCTCTTTCTGCTAGTTATAAATTAATTTGAGTTCTTATCACAGACCTACAATTTAACTTATTAACGTCAACCTTAAATTAAGGAACAAAATTCATACTATTCAGTATTATTAGTAAGATTTTTGTTCAGTTGAATAGATTTTCAATTTTTTCTTTCTTTTTTTCTTCTCCTATATTATTTACAAATAATTTTTAGTTATTTATTATATTTTATCAAAATTAAGAGTGTAATGTAGATGAAATACTCATAATTACTTTTATAAGCATATGTGTTCCTTTTTTGTGTGGATTTTATAATTCAATTAAAATGTAACATCTCCCATTATGTATTTATTATTGTACTACTATCTCGTATTTAGAAATTAATTTCTATATCGCAGAAGAATATTATTGATAATGAAATTGGTTGGAGCAATAGTACTTTCATAATCTTTAATTTAGTAACCAATGCAAGGATTATTGTGTTTAAACTTCTTTGTTTTGAAGGAAAATATAATTCATAAAATTTTATTCAGAATTTTAAACTGAATTTCTTCAGAAATAATTACTAATGTATAGTATTCTAAGGAAGAATAGCTTTATTGTATCCCCTAACATATGAGAAATAATAAAATATTTTATTTTATAACTAATTTGCTTTGTATTTTTACTGATATTAAAAATAAAATAAACATAGTTCTTCATTAATGTCTAATTTTTAGAAATAATTCTTTTCATTATAATTAGTAATGTTATTAATTAATTTAATGGTTTGCTCAATTCATATCTGGTTTAATAAGATTATTTCTTTTTAATGGGTCTTAATGTTAAGACGATTTAGAATGTTTAATCTTCAAATAATTTGAAAATTGTCTGAAAAGTTGCAGAAATTTAATGTTTAATATATTTTTAAATAAATATAGTTTATTTAATACATATTTGAATTTAAAGATACCAGATAATTATTAATTTAATATTATAAATAATCAATACCATTAAATATTATAAGAGTAATTAATAATATTAAATATAAAAATTAGTTTATTACTTTACTGTATATCTTCTGATTTATCTAATAATTGGATTTTTAAAAAATCCGAAATTGTCAATCAATTTAATATTATACAAACTGTTAACTTGAAATTGTTTAAATTAAAATTTTAAATATATGTTTCACGATATTATTAAATATAATGAAAAACGTATGGTTCATTGCAATAAATTTACGAATGACTCAATTTCAATTAAAGTATTGGGGATCTTTCAATCCCATTAAAATTAATTTTAATAATAATTACTTAACTGCATTGCACTGACATTCAAAAATTGCTCAGGTAGCTCATATTAAAAATAAGAAAAAGTAAGAACTTTTCTTGCAATAAAAGAAGAAAAAAAAGAGAAAAAAAATAAACAGAACTTTAATTGCAAAATTAATGTCTGATTAGAAAAAAATCAATTCTTTCGATTATTATATAATTAATTTACCCATAATTCATCTTATTTAATTGTTAAATTGAACGAAATTCGATATCTATTCTTCATTCATTTATGAATAGATCCTGAAAGTTAAAAAAAAAAAAATTGTTTGTAAAATAAAATATAAAATAAAAATGATAAAATACAAACATCATGGTCGAGGCAAAAAAAAAGAGCCTAAATTTTAAATTAAAAAATTGCTCACACATGTACTTTGACGAAAATTACATTTCTTAAGAATACAACTTGATTTATAGTTCTGCATTCTTTTGTTAAAAAAAAAAAAGCAGTACGTATAAGTTAGTAGCGTTTTATCTCCCACAAATATAAGGTAAAGAGTCGATATCAATCGAATGACAATGGGTAGTAGAAATGTTACATAATCGTAACCGCGTCTATTGAGGGGAGGGGCGAACAATGACACAATGAAACAAAAGAATATAACAGCATTATTTTTCAAAAAAAAAAAAAGTGAATTATATTCTTTAAATTCATTTACGTAATGTCAAATCAAAAAGCTTTAAAAACCCCGTAAAGTTGTTGGTTGTATTTTTGTTCACTTATAACATTAAGTTCAGCCAGACGATTTAGAGAAGTAAGATATATTCTGAAATATATAGTTTATTAAAACAGTTTTGTTTGAGAATACAGAGGAGTTCAGGAACATATATTCTGATAGTAAAACTATAGTAGTTATGATCGAGACTAAGGCACGTAATGATAGCAAAAGACGTCCTCTAAAGTATTTGAAATGAAATGCAAGGGATTGGAGTAGTTTTGATAAATGTTATATTTTAGCTGTATAACAAGATATCAAAATGCAACATTAAATCATAAACTAGTTGCGAATAAATTAAAAAACTTTAAAAAAAATTCGAATGAGCCATTCCAGGTAAAAATCACTATCCTTATCCTAAGCACGCGTTGAGTTCATCCAGTTCGCTTTAGTTCTCATTCTTTCTGTAATGAAGATTAATAGAATATATAAATAATTGATAGTGAACAGATTATTTTGTAACTCTATCGAGATGTTAATAAAATTAATAATCTTGTGCGTTAGTAAATGAATTCACACATTTATTTAAAATATATATAAACCAGTTTATTATCCAACGAAGTAATTATTGTGATCCCAAAATGCCATTAAAAATAACTTTCTTCCACTCGTAGAGATTCCAGTTACTTTTTATAGTTTATTACACCACTTTTTACACCTAAATTTTAATGTTTTTTTCACACTCTTTTTAATTTCCTAGTTCTAATGTAAAATTTTCTCAACAAAGTTAACCTAATTCAAATTTTTTAATATCATTAAATGCAGCCAAAGGCTAAGGTAAAGCTGAACCCAAGCAACTACCATTTTTCCTATGACAGGAGTTTGAGCTTCCCTGCAGGAAGCTGGTACTTCGATAACTCTCTATTCAACCTATTGAAGGAAGGAAGGTTCGTTCTGGGTACCTTCCGTTCCAAACGCGAGTACTTTACCGATCACGCCAAAACGATCGTCTTCGCGTGATGTTGATACTAGTTCATATGGATATCACACCGCCACATACTCCCCTGCCAGTGTTTCGGTGAATAGGCGACCGAACGATACCATATTCGTGGCGAACATGTAAGCAGTTGCGTCACTTGGTGGGTTGAGTCATTCGTGCGTGACGGCTTGAGAATTGCGTCATTTGTGTGAGAGGACTTTGAGAAGTAACGGCTTATTTGCGTCAATGTTTGACGGCTTGGTTGCTTTTGCGGTGGATAGATGGCGCCACGACTGCGGCGTGTGAAGCGTGCGGCTCCTTTGCACGGCCAGGGTCACCAATGAAGGAGGAAAGTTCGTTCTGGGTACCTTCCGTTCAGAACGCGAGTACTTTACCGATCACGCCAAAACGATCGTCTTCGCGCGATGTTGATACTAGTTCATATGGATATCACACCGCCACACTGTATTACTTTTTATATTACCAATAAAGATATTAAAACTGTGTTATTAAACTCTCTATCGTTAAAACACGTGGCTATTACACTAGAATTAGAATCAATTTGATCGATTATTGCCATCATATATGCAGTTTTTTGTAGTAAGAATCCTAGGACCAGGTTCATTACATTTATTTCACTAGTACCAATAACTAAAGCCAAAAAATAGTGAATGAATTTAACTTATTCTCCACTATCGGCTCACAATTTGTTGTGATTCTGGATTAAGGAAAGTTATGTGGCTAGGTTATGTGAATAAAAAAAAATAACACAATGACCAGTTCCATCTTAATCTGTTTTATTTCCCGAGTTCAGAAACGAACAGCAGCCAAAGTGGTCAATAACCACGTTTTCCCCCTGTAGTCAGTTGGGTTACAATTAATTGGCTACAAGTACCATTCGACAAGATATTACAAAAAACAAAACAAAAAAAATAATAAAACAAAAAATATAAACTAACAAATAAGCAATAACTATTTACATTAATATAGTATTATACAATTTGTAACTTTATAGTTAATACCATTTCTGCTCTCTCTTTGTAATTACAAGCAAATGCTTTGGCTAAGACTAGTGTCGCCGTCTAGTGAGGCAAATCTCAACTAATTCTATCCCTACAAACTAAAAGGAACAAGATACCACATAAACAGTTTATATAACTAGTAATAACATGTTCTTTCCAACAGGTGGTACTCTTCTTCCTTTTCTCCATCATCTCTGCAATTGCAGCCCTGCCGTTGGTGTATTCCTACTACGGGTACCCAGCTGCCTATGGTTATGCTTATGACTATGCTTACCCAGTGTACCCCTACGCAGGTTCCTATGTGTATCCCTATTATAAACGTTAGGTTTCCGTATTAGGACATGACTCATTCTGAAGTAAGTAGTTCGAATGTTAGTTTGCTCAACTCTATAGAATTGTACTCTACACTTTCCCCACTTACTTTAATTATGCTATTTTGTGCTCCAATCAAAATTTTCTGTTCTGTTGTTCGTGAACTTATTCAGTTGTATGAAAAATTCAATTCAGAAATTATTGTCAACATTAATTGCTTAATTAGTTGTTATTTCAAGGGTTTCATTTGACAAATGATATTTATAGCAGCTCAAAGTAAAAAAAATTACTTGGGTTGGAAAAGTAATCTAAATATTCCAAAAACTCGAAAAGGGATTTAATCAGAAAACAACTTGATAAAAAGAGTGATTGTAATTTTAAAAAAGAAGAAAAAGTAGTCCTTCCTTTCGATAGCAACTTGGCGCATGCGCAGAACACAGCGTAACGCAATTTTGTTAACGCTTGTAAAAATTTCACTCTTCATAATTTTTTCCTTTATATGAAAATCGATTTTTAAGGAGTAAACTCCAAAAATAAAAGTCACATATTATCGGATCGAAAATTCTCTCTTTAAAATATTCTCTGGCAACATTTTATAAAAGTGTGGCTGCGATAGCCGAGTGAGAGCATGGTAGCAAACTCGTGGTCGTTGTAGACGAGTCCCGTGTTCGAAACCTGGTATCACTGAATAGAAGCTGTTACATGTTAAATATGTTGAGATTCAAAGAGTTCTCCCGTTAAGGTAGTTCGGAGAGGGGTGGTGCCAATTGAATCGTCGCCCTCGTCACTTGATCGCCAATCTAATGTCCTATTCAGTTCAAAACGTTTTAGAAAAAGGGGGAAAACACACAAAAAAAAAAGCTATAAATTAAACCAAATAGAATTAAAGTGCAGTAACACATTTGTACCGCTAATTTTATTGTAACTTAATTCTTAACATTTAAAAATCGAATAATACTCGTACCAGATGATTTTAGCATCATATTTATAAGACAACAAGACTAAAATATATGCCCTTAAATTTCTGTTTCAACATCATATTAAAAGAATATTACAAATATCTTTATTTCAAAGTTAAATATGCACATAGAATTACACAGGAAAAAAACTAATCTACTACAAACTTGTAAGAATTTTTCCCGAAAATTCCCTACATTTTTGCCAGTATTGGAATACCCATTACAGATTATACTTAAGGTATTCGATTATAATCATACGATAAAAAATGTCTTGCGATTTAGATTTTAAAAAAATTCCTAAAACCCAGGCAAAATTTTAACTGTTAAAAAATACACAAAAAATCCCTTAAAATAATTAATGCCAATTTATTAATGAAATTAATGCTTTAATAATAATAATAATAATAATTCAAGAAATTATTACGCTTACTGATAATTAAATTACCGCGATATTTGAAAATAGCTTTGGATCTTCAAGATAATTTCTTTTTAATTTAAACATCATTTCAATTATTATTTTTTATGTGACTAATTTACATTCAATGTTCACATTTTTTAAAACCCTTTATAAGTTTCACTGGTATGTAACGGAATTTTTGAACTCAATTTTCACCTACTTTAAAAGGTTAGATTAATTCGAAATTTTGCTCACCTGTCCAGGAATGATGATAATACAAAAATTTAATAATTTTGTTTCATTGTCCTGATCAGGATCATCAGGATTAACGATTTCCCATTTTCAGATCCCTTCCCACATCTGGCGCTCCTTCCAGATCCCTTTTCCAGATTTGGCGACTAAATGATTAAGTTACAATTTAGTTCGGTTAACTATAAAAGTGTGTTTTTTAGTTTTTTAAACTGTAATTTATTCTCATTTCAGCATGGCTGCCATATACATCGCAACGAAAGATTATGGACGGACAAAATCATTTTCGACAAAGTATTCGCTTTCCAATTGCTGCACCTTTCAAATTGAAAACAAGAAGGGAAACATATTAAATGCTTCTTTTTTGTTGCCACCCACCTTTTTTGCACCTGTTCTTCCTGTTTACACCTTCCGATGATCAAAATTAGATGTAAAGATCATTGCTTCCTGCTTGTAAAATCTAATAAAGATTTTTTGTGACATAGTTTGATCTCTGATTTTTTTTTTTTTTTATCTTCAATTTTTTATTAATGTTCTTTCAACAGTAAAATCTCTGAATATTTTCATAATTTACGGTTAAATCTTATTTATCCCAAAATTTATCAACAGTTTTCTTTACAAATAGAAGTATTAACTGGAAGAATTTTGACTTATGAAACATTATACGAAATGAACTAAATTCATATGACGTCATATTCACAGGATAACTTACAGCCACGTGTATTCAGCAAATCAGTTCGTAAGTGGATGTGATGTAATACTCACATTATAAATTCGATTGACTGGATCACTTGACAGGGCGGGCTCTAGCAATTTTGCCGCTCCGGACAAAAATGGAAAATGCCACCCCTCTTTCCAAGGCAAAAAATTATAATTTAAAAAGAAAAAAAATTCACATAGATATACGCCTATAAAACTTGAATAACGAACAAAAAGGCAGCATGATTGTGTATATATATATAACTTTAAGTCTTAAAAATTACAAAATAATTCCAAATTAAGGACATAACTATCTGTTATTATTTCAAACGAGTAAAATGTAAGAGAAGGAATTGCCCGTTCCAGCAGGCAAATTTCTTCAAAAAAGAGCTTACTAACCCGCGATCACTCGCGCGGGGTGTTCTGTACACCCCAGCAACAAGAAAAGCCTCCTACAATTCTAAAAATAATGCGCAGAGCCACGATTTTTTCTGTAGCTGCCCATTTTAGGTCATTGAACCTTCAAACTTGATGTAATCAATCTCGCTAGGACGATTGGAATGTAACAACCTTCAAAAGTTTATTTGGGGTGCTGAGAACACCCCGCGAGTGATTGAGTTATATTTTCGTACTCGAAGCATCTACGGAAAAGTACGTTTTACTCTTTTCGTTTACGTTTTTTTTCAAATATATTAATATGCACGAATATTTTATTTAAAATTTCAATAAATGCGATATAAAAATAATATAATTCTATAAAATATTTGTAAAATACAATTTTTTCAAAAAAAAAATTTCAAAACGTTTTCTAGAAATTATGACAAAAACTCTATGAGAAAGGGAGAAATAACGACTTTGTCGTCTATTAGATACTGTATCAACAGATTGACAAAATGAACTAAGTGAATTCGATAACTGCGTGATTTCGTAACCAAAGTTGGAGAGATGAAACTTGAAATCATAAATTTTTATAATACAGGTGGTGTTGATACCACTGATGAAATGTGCCGTATATATTATGTATCGCGAATATGTAACCTTTGGCCATTGCGAATATTTTATCAT
>BMAV01016014.1:51771-63417 GCA_019973955.1 Trichonephila inaurata madagascariensis | reverse complement strand
CTTGTGGTTTATGAAAAAAATATAAAATTGTGTACTTCAAAATGAAAATTTTGTAGGTTTAGTTTAAATTAATGCTAGTCTCATTTGAATGCAATAAATTTAACAATTTTGTTTGTATAATACAAAAAACCTCTTATACTTCATAAATATATATCATAATTGACTTAAATTTTTTTTCTTATTTAAATACACATGTTAAGAGTTTGGGGTGTTCTCTACACCCCGCGAGTGACGACGGTAGAAAAACAGGCGCGAGTGACCGCTGGCTAATGGTGAGAAATACAAGCGTTTATTTTAACTTATAGTAACTATACTCAAAACTGAAACAACATCTTTCGTGGCTCTCCACCAAAAACTTATTGCCCCTGTCCCCTTTTGGATAGCTGACACCAAACATCGTATGCGTGAAAGGAATGTCCATTGTGACCCCACTCCAGGATGGGGATAAACATACTAGTGAAAGATGTGTAAAAATATCAATTTTCATTATTTAAGATATATTCCTGCCTCGAAACCTTCAAGTTTCAACATAAAAGAAAACTGACATTAAACATACAGAGTATAATATAAGGAAATAAAATACATTAAATAAAATACCAAATTCACACCTAATAATATTTCAGGAAATATATCAAATTTTCTGTAACAACAGCAACAAAAATATATATTTTTCAAATTCAATCCAAATGCCACCCTTAAAATTTGCCGCCCCGGACATGGGTCCGGTTTGTCCGGCTCTAGAGCCACCCCTGCACTTGATTCCAGTCAATCAGTTCATGCGCTTCACTGTAGCCAACTTTTACCTTTTGCAAAAACTTTCTTTTAAAAAGTAAGAGGATGGATCCAAAAAAAAAAAAAAAAGGTTACAAGTCGAATAAAAGAAAATTTATTAACAATAAACAAAAAATACAAAAGGGATTTAAGATGCATACGTGCCCATCACTTTTCAATTCAACATAATCACCAAGTCTATGAAGGCATTTATCAGAACGCGCAACCAACTTGCTTAACCCGTCTTGGTAGAAATCAGGTCCCAGCCCATTGAGCCAGGTCTCGGCGGATGTTTTCACAGCACTGTCTTGGAATATTGCAGCACATCAGAAACGATATGCTGCACGCTGCCGCGTACCTCAGTCCCAGCTCTAATGAGATTTCACGCAGCTCTAATGAGATTTCACCCATCGATCATTTTTCCTGTTCGTGCCGTGGTGATTTCTGACGTTGAAGAACTTGGCCGGCCGTTTCCTGTCATATTCTGGTTTTCGATATCCTGTCTGCCTGATTGAAAAGAGTGACACAATTTCGCTACATGTTGTCTGCTCATTACAGATGCGGACACATTCTTTGCCCATGAAAACCGAATCACGGCTCGCACTTTCAAACTAGACCAATTTTCTAAGAGTCTTTCCATTTCAATCGTCCTGAAACGTCTGGGAACTTTCACTACCCACCCGCAAACCAGCTGTATGACAAGTAGCGCCATTTGTCTCCACTCTGGGGAAACAAAATTTCTCCACAATATTGTAGTTTTCAAATGCTGAGGCTTGTAACCTTTTTTTTTTTTTTTTCGATAAACCTATGTACATATTTGTCAACAATAATAATGCACATAAGTAAATAAAATGCACTTAATTAAAAAAAATGGTGAGTGGGACGCCACGTGATAGAAGTGCAAATTCTTTGGCGACGTTGGAACATTGATTATTTGCCTTAATAATCCAAACTGACCGCGTACTTGTCTCAATCACCTAATTTGCATGAAAGGTATTCATAGCGAAATGAGTCTTTCTGATACCAAATCCAAAGTAGAAAGATGTGCTGGAATTTTTCTGGGTATACAAAACCATTATATTTTGATAAATTTAGTATACTTTTCCTACTTAAACTTTGTCAGCAATTGTAGCATGTTTTAATGTGTCTTCTAAATTAATTCCCGGTAAAATATGTTATAAAATATTTTTGTGCTCAGCAAAACAGGCGTTCTCAAATCATCTCTAAACCATAATTTATCATAAATTGAACGCCCGTGACCGAAAGGATTATCAATGAATCGCTTTTGAAAATCTTTGTGAGCATTTTTATGGGAATCATAGTCTTTGTAACGTAAGATAGAATTTATTATTGACTTACATGCATCAGTTCCAACACGCACTAGACTTGTTGAGGGCTCTATAGTTAATGACACAGGGTGGTTCACGAAGTCCGTATTAATCTGTGCTGTCATTAGAAGAGTCTCAATAGCACACATTCCCATCCCTTAAACTGCACATTAAGAGTATTTTGCAGTGTTTTTTTTTCCGAGCTCGATATTCTCTCATGTTCTCTGATGGCGATTTGGCAGTAGCACGATGAATTTGCAGTTTTTCTGTTGGTTTTTTTTTTTTTTTTTGGTCACTTTTTCGACTGGACTTGCTACTAGTTTTTCTTTTTTTTTTTTCTTTCACGAAATTTTTTTCCTCTTTGCGCATTTGATTTAGGCATTCTGACATGAACTAATAATAATTAAATGAAAATGAAAATTAAAAAAACAAATTAGCCACCAAACATTTAGCCTAAAATCTAAGGAAATATTTCAAAAAGGCACGCTTTTACTGAGAGAGCTCTTTTGTCTACACCGTAATGTATAGATGTTTCCGGGTCTGGGAGAAAAGAACCCCCAATGAGAAGATGGGCAAGTTGAGTAATCGGAGAGATGGGCAATCATCCCCCTTTTTCACGGATGTGACGAAAGTCACGTGGTGTCCCCGCTCCTGCCCTTTTCCACCCACTCGCTATCCTGTCACCATGGCGACGACTCGGGGGATGGGGGAGAAGACTACTTCCGTTCGCTTTTTCGACTGTTACGCAAAACTGGCCAAATTTCTCATTCACTCCCGAGCGCAAAAAAGTTTCACTTCAATGCTAATAATACACGAATTGCATGATAATTGTTTTCATTAATTCAGAAATTTTTTGAATAATCTTAATATTTGAACATCTTTACCCAGTTACCAAATTTAAAAATTTATCTTAATTTTACAAGTAGAACGATAATGTTACTTTTGAATTGAATGGAGAACACGTGATTTCATTTACCAAGTGTCACTCATGAATTTATCTCTTTAAACAACAGATTCCCCACCTGCAAATGAATTGAAAAGCGAAAAAAAAAAGGTAAGAATGAAAACCTCAAAATTATACTTGTTATGACGTAGTTTACAAATGCAAATCATTATTCGATGTTTTCAAAATAAGTCAGTCAAAACAAAAATTGCATTTTTCTCTAACATAGAAATAAAAGCTTTAACCAATAATTGCTAAAAGACTGAAATTAAATGCATTTAACTGAAAGAATTCACGATATGGATTTTATGCCAATATCTCAAGCTAAAATTTTGTGAAGATAATAGTTGACTCCGATTTAACAAACCCCTTTTTAATGAATTTCGCGATTTATTTGTTTCCCCAGTAAAAATGAATGCAAAAAAAAAAAACCCTATTTAATGAGTAATAAATCCCGAATTATTTCAGCAATTGGAAACAAAAAAAATATTTTATTAGTATTTTCTTATGAAAAAAATTGGGTTCTTTTTACAAATGACATAACTTTTTGAAAAAAACAGAAAAAAAAAGACTTTTCTTATAAGCAGCAAATTTCAAAGGAAAAGGGTGAAAACTATACAGGTGACATAGTTGCACCCGTTTACAGGTGCAGATGATTCATGAATGTAACCTTTCGGGTGAGTCTTGAGAAGAACAGGAAATTCCTTTCTTATCTCATCCCAATTCGCAATGAAGGGAATAATATTAGATTTTAATGATTACATTTGATGACGGACTGTCTATCAGTGCAACTGAAGTTGAGAAAACTGTTGATTTGTCGGTGCCAATAAATGGCGATTCTAATGCAGAGATCGCTAATGAAAGTCTTATCGAAACTGTTACATTTTCTAATATTTTAAACTGTTTGGAAACTGTAAAAACATGCCTCTCTTTTATACAACAGGATGTAAATGATGTAGTATTTTCTTCTCTACACAGTCGATAAAGAACTTTTTCAGTCAGTAATGAAAAAGATATTTTCAAACATCTATTAGTCAGTATTTTAAAATGTCCAGTTAACTGTCACGTAATAATTCACTAATAGTATTTTTGGCTATTAATTAAAAAGTGCATAATGTCTAACTGTGGATATTTTTTGTGTAGTTGCTTACAGAATTTCTAAAAGGTAAATACTAAAAATTTGTTTGAACCCCAATATAACGAATAACCCCGAATTAATGAACAATATATCTGACTGTATATGTACTTAAATTAATTCAAACTGCCTCTGATGTTATTTAGTCATATTTTATTCGAAATTAATAATGAGTCTCTCTATCTCGGTTATATTTTTTGAAGATGTGCGCTCATATACAATCCAATCATAAATGCCATCTTGAAGAATTTTATATTTTCATTTTTCTCGTTGTTTTGTTTCATAAATTAATTTTTTATTTATAAATTGAAAGCTTAAGAATCTAGAAATTTCTAAAATCATGCTGTAAATTAATAATTCCTAAAAAACATTTAAAATTTTTTAGCGAGTGTTGTAACAAAAAATTATTAACATTATCTTTTATGCTCGAATGCTTCAATTTTAAAACACAAAGCTAATGTATATTTTGAAAACAATTTTTTTTTAGCTGTCAACTTACGGGGAAGTAACAAATGTAATTTTTATTTTAGCATTTTACGTACCATAACTTAAGAACGATTGGTATAAAATTTAATATATTGAATGTTATTCACAGTTTAACGAGTATTCGATACACAGTTAAGAGCTTAAGTATTAAATTTATTAAAATATTAATACTAGATTAATTTCCCATTTTTATTAATAATCTTTAGAACCATTTTGTTTAGTTATGGCTTAATTCAAATAAGTTTATATAAATTAGCAAAATTTGCCTCTTTGTACCAGTCTTAATAACATCTATAAAAATTCCACAATAGAATTGGGAATTAAAATATTTTAGCCACCTTCTAGTAAACCACATGCAAGGCACGCTGCTTAGTATGTAGGGCAGGGGTGGCGAACCTTTTTAGATCAGGGTGCCAGTTTTTCTAAAGAAATGTTTAATGAAGTACAGACGTGCCGTCAAATAATTTTTACTTGTGGTTATTTGAAAAATAATAAAACTAAGTATACTAACACAAAACACTATTTACTATGAAAAAATACCTCTTGCACTGTATAGTTATAAATTTTTTAGTTATACATGTGATAATTCAAATTAAAGTAACATTAGTGGGACTTCTGTTGTTGCAGATTGGATGACAATTTATATTAGGATTGTAAGATGTTACTTTTTGTAGAATACATGCTGAATTGGAGTCATCTGCCAAACGGTTTCTTGGCAATTAATTATTTTTGCTGTGGTTTACTATTTTGACAAGAGGGTTTCAAAATACCATTTTACAGACATGTTCTGCGTACCACTACTCCAGAACATAAAACACACACCGCTTTGTCGCCTTGTCTAATATTGCCATGTTTCTCGGTCCCAACAAATTTGAAATTCTCTGCTACACTTACTATCATACACTTTTTGTTTCTCTTGCTGAACTAGAAAATGTTAAATTGTAAATATGACATAGATAGACTTTAAAATACAGTTTTATCAACCAAATTGACTATGCCATGCGTAGGCAAACTTTACATCATAAGAAATGGAAGTCTACGACGTAACTAAGGCAAGACAATAACAAGCGAATGTCTCGCCGCCACCCCGCAAACCATCACTCGCGTTTGTTCGTAATACTTCAAAGTGAACTTTGAAATAAAATGCAAGCCTTTTTGATCACTGGTGTGCCAAAAATATTGTGTCACGTGCCACTGGTTCGCCAACTCTGATGTAAGGAATAAAATACCATTCACCCTTTTGAGATTTTTGAAAGATTTAATTTTGTTGTTATATGGTTTTTGTGCGTGTAATATCCTTTAATATTAAAAAATATTCCAGTCCCTTCAGTTTCGTGTTAAGCGAAATTCACTGTATATATATATTTAACCCTACTTTATGTGATAATGAAAACTTACATCATAAGATTTGTTGGACAAAAATTTACACTAAAAAGAGATAATAACAAATTTTTTTGAAAAAATTGCTAAATAAGGAATGGAGCTGCGAAACAAAATATAAATGTTAGGATCAATATAGCGTCAACTTGCCACTCTCTGTTTGTTGTGGTCGGAAGAAACGTGTGATGTGTAACGTGCGATATCTTGAACATTTTTTTCGTAAAACGATAATGGGTGGAAAAAAGGATTCTATTTTGTATTTCTGTAGCGCTGAACTTAACATGTAAGTTTCTATCATTATGGAATAAGATATAAAAAACACATAAAATATAAAAAACAGAATAAAAAAAATAAAAAACATAAAATACAAAAAAGAGAATGATATGAATTTTTCTCCCCATAATTACATTACTAAAAGAAAATAATGATAATCTTCTGGAAAAAAACATGTATTTATTAAAATACTGTGAGTACCATATCAAACTAGAGTAAAAAAAAAGACTTTTGGAAAAACATTTCTTTACGTCAGGTTTTCTATCAGCTACAAAAGCGTAAGTCATTATTAAAAGTATAATAAAAGAAATGCTACAATATTTGACAGTTGAGATTTTCCATTGGTTTTTTTAAAGTAAGATGTCTTCAATGAAAGCAATGTTGCGTATTTTATAAACATGTGTGAGACTTTCCCTTTTAATGAATATGTAAATGTACTCTACGTGACCAGTTTCAGAAAACATCTACTTGCACATCTTATAAAGTTTTTTTCTCGGAATGAATGCATACATCTTTTTAAACTACGATTTTTGGAAAAACTCTTTTTGCAAACTTTAAAAACACAAGGCTTTTAATTTGTATGAATCCTTAAATGTATTTTTAAATCACTGATAAAAACCCTTGTTGCCCATTTTCACAAACATTGGGGTTTTCCTTTGTACAAGTAAGTAACTGTGTTTTTAAAGAAACATTTTGAGAAAAGCTCTTGTTGCACACATCAGAAACATAAGGTTTTTTCTTTGCATGAACCAATAAATGTCCTTTTAAATTAGCATTTCGATAAAAACCCTTGTTGCATATTTCACAAATGTAAAGCTTTTCCTTCATATGAATACGCAAATGTGTTATTAAATTACCAGCTTGAGAAAAGCCCTTGTTGCACATTTCACAAACATAAGGCTTTTCCTTGGCATGAATACTTAAATGTGATTTCAAACTACCATTTTGAGAAAAACCCTTGTTGCATATTTTACAAACATAAGGCTTTTCCTCTGTATGAATACGTAAATGTGCTTTTAAACGTGTAGCTTGAGAAAAACTCTTGCCGCATATTTCACAAACGTAAGGCTTTTCATTTGTATGAGTTGATAAATGTACTTTTAAACTACTAGTTGTAGAGAAGCTGCTGTTGCACATTTCACAAACATAAGGCTTTTCCTTTGTATGAATACGTAAATGTACTTTAACATCATAACTTCTAGAAAAACTTTTGTTGCATATTTCACAAGAATAAGGCTTTTCTTGTGTATGAATAACTAAATGTTTTTTTAAATTACAAGATTCAGAAAAGCACATGTTGCACCTTTCACAAACGTAAGGCCTTTCCTTTGTATGAGTCCGTAAATGTTTTTTTAAATTAAAAGATTTAGAAAAACCTTTGTTGCACTTTTCACAAACATAAGGCTTTTCGTTTGTATGAATCCCTAAATGTATTTTTAAATCACTACTTTGCAAATAACCCTTGTTGCATATTTCACAAACGTAAGGATTAACCTCTGTATGAATTCGTAAATGTCTTTTTAAATATCTATTTTTAGAAAAACTCTTGTTGCACATTTCACAAACATAAGGCTTTTCAATATCATGAACAAGTAAATGATGCCTTGAGTTCCCTTGAGTGAAAGCCATTTTACTAATTTCAAATGTGCAAGTTTTAGTCGCAGATGTGGCAGAGAAAATCTCTATTTAAATTCTACAATGAAGAAAATGAGACTTGCACTCTTGTCCAAGGTATTTTATGTTAGCATCCTTCTGTAAAAGAAAAAAAAAATGTATTCACTACAACAGAACATGTATTAGCAAAAATTTATCTATATCTATAAATAAAAATGAAGTGTCTGTTTGTAGTTTGAAATTAACAGCTTTTTACTAAATGCATTTAAAAGTATATACGGTACTTGTATGAAAAATCAATTTTAAAAATTTTTGTCTGCCTGTCTTTCTGTCAGTCTGTTTGTTCCGGCTAATCTCTCAAATGGCTGGACCAATTTTGACGAAACTTTCACTGGCAGATAGCTAATGTTATATGGAATAACTTAGGCTACTTTTATTATAGAAAAAAAAATAGGGTTCCGAGGAAATAAAAATGAATTTCTCAATTTCTTAGACAAACGCCAGGAACATGACATTTCAAACTACATTATTAAACATCAAACTACTTACTATTTAAATGCCTTTGATTAAGTTTTGAAATTTGATTTGAGAATGTTTTGACCATGGTAATATTACAGTAGGAACTTAATTCATATGGCCACATTGAAAAAAAAATGTCATATTTACAACAGGAACTTACTGGAAAAGACTCTAATGAAAGTCTTAAAATTCAGCTAAGAAACCGATATCAGCAATTCCGGTTTTAAAAAGATATATCCTTGTTATTTATCTCGAATTACGGAAAACCATGATAAAGCTTTTAATTGCTTTTTCTCGTGAAAAGGAATTTCAGCACGGTTATCAATCTCCGGAAAAATAAAATACTGGACCCTACTAACCGAAGTGATTTAGGGTTAACCCAACATAATTGATGTCAAATGTTGAAAAATTGTTAAAATGCATTAAATTCATTCTTCTCAACAAAATTATTTTCTTTTGTTTGCTTAATTTTTTATATATAATACAGTTAATTAATTTTAATTTAATTAATAAATGAGTGTTAATAAAAATTAATGAGTACTTAAGTTTTTAACACTGCATTTCACCACAATTAAAAATTTAAATCTTTTAAATTAAGTAGTTCTATACCTGTTAAAAACACACATTGCAGTTCATAAATTTGCCAAAACTCAATATTCACACCTAAGTGGAAAACATGGCTAGTAGTCTATGAGACAAAAAAGTTTGGGAATCTCTGCTTTATATACATTGGCTTTTGCTCTTCCCCCAAACCCCTTTCTTGTTACTCTACGGTCCTTGACAGTTAAAGGGAGCTATTAAGGTATCCCAATATGTAAAACAGACTTAAAAAAAATACACCAAGTAGGTATTTGAAAAGGTTTAGATTAATATAGAAAAACTAATGAAGAAAAACCTTAAATTGTAAAAACATCAAAAGTGTTAAAAATGGTGAAAATTTACATAAAAAGAACCTACTTTGTACAAAAAGTTTATGAACAAATTTTGAACACTGTTATGCTTCTTTTCTACAAAAATTATAGTTTTATTAACAAACTAAAAAATTAAATTAATTGCAAAAATATACGGTACTTAACACTATCGCAAAAGTGCTAATGTTCCAGATAAATCTTCAAGTTGGCAACTCCGATTTCGCATGTGTTGTATATGCAACCATTTGCTTTGTTTACAGTTGCAATAATACATAAGTACTAAAAATACTTGTCATGCACACTAAAGAGAGAACAAATTTTGTAATAATGCATTGATTGTTAAGGTGAAATCAAAAGTTATTAATCGAATTATTAATTTATGTGAAAACAATTCTACAATTAATACACAAAAATATTTCCAAATAATCATTTTCAAAGCATTTCAACAATCTCTTTCCTGTACATTTGAGAATATTTTCTAAAATATATATATATAAATATTTTATCTAAAACATAATTTAAGGTTTGAAAGTTATTTTTTTTTTAGCTAATACTTAGACTAGAGGTTTAAAAATTCTTGACAATTAGAAGTAACATAGCTTCATTTTTCTCATATATCTTATTAAGACCTACTGATTTTTTTATTTTATAAGGATTCTGGAGTTGGCAATAAAAGTCTCTTAAGTAAATTATACTTTTATCATGAGCAAATTCTTTTATACTAAAACTATCTAGTTGAATAGAAAAAGCATATTAAGCATTTTAAATACTTTCATTCCTGCAGAAACTCATCTGAGAATTATTCTAATTCTAAAAAGATAAGAAGGTTTACTCTATTAATTAGTTCACTCGTGTAGGTAGAATTGAATTTTTTCAATAAAGTACATCATTTACACTTGAGAGTGAAATTTAAAAGCCAATTAAATTTTGAATCCAGATGAGAATTTCTTTTACTGGAAAAAAACGGGACGAGGCTGAAATGCAATTATTGACATCAATATTAGAAGCGAAATTAAGCTACCTGAAAGATTTTTGGTTAAGCATCAAATAAAGTATCAATTAATCCATTCCCCTTTTCATTTAACTAACACCTTCTATAGTAACTTTTCATGTCAGTGGAGAAATTTCGACTAAACATTTACTTTTACTGAAGAACCAGCACCAACAACAGATTTTATAATTTTTTACAATAAATATAAACAATTGTAATAAATGAGCAAAAGAAAAAAAAACCACCTTATTTGATAACAAAAGCAATACAAAGGAAAATTAGTAGTGAGAACAATAAAAAGTATATAAAAAGTCCCAAAATTGCGAGCTTTATACTTACATTAAAAAGAATAAAAAACACTTTTGCGTCTTCTTTGATGTATTTGAATAAATAATTTAATTTTTTTTTAAAAAAAAGTCAAGCAACAATAGAAAGAAAAGAAATTATGTTTTACTCGAAACTGCCATTTCTCAAGTGTGATAGATAAAAGGAACAAATACTTACTAGTGATGGCAGGTGAAATTCATTTGGAAGATTGAATTATAATAGTATGTCATTTTTCATATTAATAAATGAACTTTAAAACTCTTAAATACTCGCGAAGAAATGTTCCTTTTTCGGTTTCTTCCCTACATTCAATTTACTATTAGCAAAACTCGAAAAAACTCTACTAAAATGTTAGCGTGATTCGTAGCACTATAATTGTTGACCATGACTGTCAGTAAAGCATATTTTGTTTTCGAAATCTGAAAATCCAAATGTAAATAATTCGTGAGCGATTAAATACCTTGTGTGATAACATTCAAATTTAATCCGAAAATTAGATTTTTAATCGTAATTTTAAACTATTGCTTTAGAACCTGTGATAACTCTGGGGAAGAAACTGGGCGTAAAAATTGCTTGCGGTAATTGATATCACCTATATGCTGCCGCGCTAAAAAGTGGTACCAGCTCCTGGGGAATGTACTACTACGTCTGCAAAGGTTCAAAATACCAATGCACAGCCCCATTAGAAAAAAAATTGTAGTAAAAGCCATATTCTTATCATTAATTAAGTAAATAACCCCAAAATGAATTCGATGAAGGAACCCCAAAATAAATTCGAATATATTGAAATTGAAAGAAATTTTAAGGAATCACTTATGATTCAATTTATTCAAAACTTTTTTAATATAACTGCATAACTGTTGTGGTTTTTATTTAACTTGACTTAACATTTACTTTTTCCGAAGAACTTTCATCCACCGTCAAATTTTATAATTATATATAATAAATTGAAACAAACGAGACAAAGA
>BMAV01016014.1:26770-37547 GCA_019973955.1 Trichonephila inaurata madagascariensis | reverse complement strand
TGATTAGTGATAATAGACAACAGTGGAGTAGCGACCATTTTATGAGAGGAACTAATTTTTACCTATCTTTCATATCCTGCAAGTGAAAAATATTCGAAGAAGATATATTGTATCAAGACGATTGGGAAGTTAACTATTTTGTGGTGAAAAACAAACATAGTTTGTTAGTTGTTTGATTTGTCACGAAAATGTTGTATTTAAAAATACCAATAAACAGGAATCATTCAATGACACTTTTCCTCGAGGATCTCTTTCAACAGGTGATAAATAGGCTTTCTTGAATAATCTTTACAACAGAAAAAAAGTATTTTGTCAGTGGTAATGTCACAGCGGTAACAAAGGCAGCCTATGAAATTTGTTATATTAATGGTAATCATATGAAACCGTTTACTGATGCAGGAATTGTGAAGGAGTAATTCTTAGATGCTTCCAATTCAGAAAAATTTAGTGACAAAAATATAAAGAATAATAATTAAAAAAAAGCAAAAAAAAAAAGTTTTAATATTTTGATCAATTTTCACATTTTAAATTTTCTATGTTATCTTGGTCTTAAATCATTTCTCCCCCTTTTCCGTCCATTAATTCTCATGTTGCGGCCTGCGTGAAATAGCTAACATATGTATGCAGCCAGGCAGAAAAAAAGGTTGAGTACCCTTGGTTTAGAGCAATCGCATTCGGCCAAGAACAACAACGCGTATCACGTACTTAAGCAACATGGTGTGGGCAGGGATTTAAATTCACATCCAGAAAGAAGGTTCTGTAAAAACTGTTGGGTATCCTAGAATCACCGTGAGACTATATACAGTAGCAGTTTGTAGTACTGCTTTCGTTTTAATTTTTCTTGCACCGATTGAACCGATACCGCCGACAAATGGGGGTGAAGAAATTGCACACACTGTTACTCTGTCCCCCGACCTGAATCTCACTAATCGTTATTTCGGTTGCCCTCTGCAATGCTCTGTGATGGTTGATCACCTCACGAAAAGCATTGCCTGGGGCGAAAACTGAGCACTGCCGGATGGCCGCAAACAGTGTTGGTTGTAGTAGATTTCAACACATTTTTTTTAAAAAAACCATATAATTTACGAAAATTCAATATTTTCATGGTTTTTGTGTTTCATGCATAAAGATATTTTCTAATTTCTTGTCGCATTCCACATCAATAAAATCATTAAGTGAAGATTTATCGCATTTTTCGTGTCCCTAACTTCTGAAAGTGTGGGTGTGACTATTTACAAATAACGCACAAGTTTTAACAATCCTAAACAAGTATTAAAAACTTGTTGTCATAAGTGATATATCCTGTTCCTTATTCTATAAGCATTGTTTTCCTTCGATATTCTTCGTTAAAAATAATTGTTGATTTAAAAAAGAATAAGGCCTAGTAGTAGCGTATCGCGCTTCCACACCACAGGCCAGGGTTCTATTCCCGGGCTGGGCAAGGTCGACTCAACCTTTCATCCCTAATGCAGTGGGTCGATAAATGAGTACCAAGCTTGCTTGGAGACTTAAACACTGGGGGTCTCGCTTCAGACTGACCTCTTGATCGGGACATCTGCTCATGCACCTCAGCGCCCAATGGTCACGTATACTGGGAAGGGCAGTGTAGGCCTGGCCCTCATGGGCTGTTGCGCCACTGAGTTTGAGTTTTAAAAAAGAATAAATTATCCAACTGACATTTAATTATAAGTACTATTCTTGATTTCGCTAACTAAACTCGTGGAAACAAACTACAAGTCAAATTTTGAAGCAAACTTCAATTTTTTTATTTCTTTTTTTTGCAAACAGATTATAATGTAGCAAAAGTATTTTGCTGTTTTAACATTTGAAAGATATTTCTGTGACATTTAACTATCAAAGCACCTTCAAAGTGGCCCTAAAAAAACCCATATATTTTAAGTCACACAAGCACTTCATAAGAAAATATAATGAAAAAAGGAGAGAGACCTTTTAATTAAGAACTTATCAGTGGCGTAATGGAGAATATTAAGGCTTCCCTACAAAGTCAGGTTTTATGGCCCAAGTCGAATCTTAGAAAAGGTACGTAATTGGCATCAGTCAGAATTTGGGACCCCTACAATGCCGTGGTGTACGTTACGCCACTGGAACTAATACTCTTCTGAAAATATATATAGTGATATGCACTTAAGACAAAATATCGGTTAACACGAACTAATACAATGGTCCCAACAAACTATTAAGTATTTTCTCATGCATTTGTTTTCTCTTAACACGAAACGAAAAACCCTTCACACGAAAAGATTTGACCTTTTAAGAACGAGCAAAATACGAAAACATCAACAAGATTGGACTGATTTATAGTATTATTGGAAGAGTTCACTGCAGTAGATGAAAATGTGTATATAGTTCAAATCATGACAGACAAAGAAATTTTGGTGTTTGTACAAAGATAAAAAAATATCATTGATGCAGATTCCAACGATGAAAACAAAATGAATAATGCAGCTCCTTATCCCACAGCATCTAAAGAAGGGAATGCCATGAAAAGTATGCAGTTCTTTAGACGCACATTTCAATGGTGAAATGAATAACAAAATGAACTGTATCAAACAATTTTATGCTAAGAAAAATATCAGATTATTTTCCAAAAACTCAATAAATATTGTTTTAAAACAATTTTAAAATTTCGCATTTAATTTCTTTAAGCTCTTGAGAATGCATTTGTTTCATTGATTTTTATCAAATATATGCATACATACATATCTACGGAAATAAAGTAAACTCTAATAAACTTAAGTCTGTTGTTATATGGTTTTTTTGTGTGTAATATCCTTTAAGAATAAAAAATATTTCAGTCCCTTCAGTTTCGTGTTAAGCAAAATTCACTGTATACATATTCAACCCTACTTTGCATATGACAATGAAAACTTCCATCAAAACATTTGTTGGACAAAAATTTGTACTAAAAATAGAAGTACTGTTAATTGTTAGTTAATGACAACTTTTTTCACAAAAATTGCTAAATAAGGAACATTGCTGCAAATCAAAATATTAAAGTCAGAATCAGTATAGCAGGTTTCAACTTGTCATTCTCTGTTTGTTGTGGTCAGAAGAAACATGCAATATCTTGAGCATTTTTTTGATAAAGCGATAATGGGTGGAAAAAAGGATTCTATTTTGTATTTCTGTTGTGCTGAACTTAACATGTAAATTTGTATGATTACGGATCCTACAGTTTTTAATTACTTAAAATTATAAATTTATAGTCGTTTTTAAACCTTTTTTCCTTTAATCTAATGCAGGAATTCACTCACTCTGATTTATTTCACACAAAAAAAGAGAAAAATCATGCAAAGAAGGGTTAACACAAGAACCATTATGCATCATCACATTGAAAGTACACCCAAATATTTTAGATTTGTATTTCAAAACAATTCTCAGAAATAGATAAATATCAATAAATTGACATAGACAGTATTTATTTTAATAAATATCCAAGTGATTTATCAATAAGTTTTAAGAGTTTATAACCTACTTTTACTTTTCATTTAATGCTATATGAGAATATTACACATAAAATTACAGTGTAATGAAAAAAAAAATCACCATTTTATTTTTTTGTTTTCATAAAATATAAAATACAGAATATGAATTTTTCTTCAGGTAATTATCTTAGTAAAAGAAAACAATGATAATCTTTGGGAAAAATATATGTATTTATTAAAATACTATGAGTACAATATCAAACTAGAGTAAAAAAAGACTTTTGGAAAAACCTTTCTTTACATCAGGTTTTCTATCTGCTACAAAAGCGTAAGTCATTATTAAAAGTATAATAAAAGAAATGCTACAATATTTGACAATTGAGATTTTCCATTGGTTTTTTTAAAGTAAGATGTCTTCAATGAAAGCAATGTTGCATATTTTATAAACATGTGTGAGACTTTCCCTTTTAATGAATATGTAAATGTACTCTACGTGACCAGCTTCAGAAAACATCTAGTTGCACATCTTATAAAGTTTTTTCTTGGAATGAATGCATACGTCTTTTTAAACTACGATTTTGAGAAAAACTCTTTTTGCAACCTTTTAAAACACAAGGCTTTTCCTTTGTATGGATCTGTAAATGTATATTTAAATCACCGATAAAAACGCTTGTTGCCCATTTTCACAAACTTTGGGATTTTCCTTTGTATGAGTAAGTAAATGTGCTTTTAAAGAGACATTTTGAGAAGAGCTCTTGTTGCACACATCAGAAAGGTTAAGTTTTTTCTTTGTATGAACCAATAAATGTGCTTTTAAATGAGCATTTCGATAAAAACCCTTGTTGCATATTTCACAAATGTAAAGCTTTTCCTTCATATGAATACGCAAATGTGTTATTAAATTACCAGATTGAGAAAAGCCCTTGTTGCACACTTCACAAACATAAGGCTTTTCCTTGGCATGAATACTTAAATGTTTTCTTAAACTACCAGATTGAGAAAAACCCTTGTTGCATATTTTACAAATATAAGGCTTTTCCTTTGTATGAATGCGTAAATGTGCTTTTAAAAGTGTAGCTTGAGAAAAACTCTTGCTGCATATTACACAAATGTAAGGCTTTTCATTTGTATGGGTCGATAAATGTACTTTTAAGCTACTAGAAGTAGTGAAGCTGCTGTTGCACATTTCACAAACATAAGGCTTTTCCTTTGTATGAATACGTAAATGTACTTTAACATCGTAACTTCTTGAAAAACTTTTGTTGCATATTTCACAAAAATAAGTCTTTTCCTTTGTATGAATAACTAAATGTTGTTTTAAATTATAAGGTTCAGAAAAGCACTTGTTACATTTTTCGCAAACGTAAGGCTTTTCCTTTGTATGAGTCCATAAATGCTTTTTTAAATTACTAGATTTAGAAAAACCTTTCTTACACTTTTCACAAACATAAGGCTTTTCCTTTGTATGAATCCGTAAATGCATTTTTAAATCACTACTTTGAAAAAAACCCTTGTTGCACATTTTACAAACATAAGGATTATCCTCTGTATGAATTAGTAAATGTCTTTTTAAATAACAATTTTTAGAAAAACTCTTGTTGCACATTTCACAAACATAAGGCTTTTCAATATCATGAACAGGTAAATGATGCCTTGAGTTCCCTTGAGTGAAAGCCATTTTACTAATTTCAAATGTGCAAGTTTTATTCACAGATGTTGCAGCCAAAATCTCTATTTAAATTCTACAATGAAGAAAATGAGACTTGCACTCTTATCCAGGGTATTTTATGTTAGCACCTTTCTGTAAAAGAGAAAAAAAAAATGTATTCACTATAACAAAACATGTATCAGCAGAATCTTACTTTTCATTATAATTTATGCAGTAAAAATATTCAGCTGATTATCACAACTTCAAACAATGAGCTAAGAAATTGTTTTCTGATATCTGAAGAAAATAGTAGGATTTTATTGTTGGAACCTTTTTGTTAAATCAATCAAAATCTAAAATATCTAATAAAAATAAAAAATATATATTAACTAATATTTAATATAATAATATTTAAAATAACTAATATTTAAAATATATTTTAAATATTAGTTACAAAAAATATGTTCATGTAATACTTTATCAAGACAATCTGTTTAACACAAGTTATTTAGTAGGAAGCTGAACGAATATCATGACACAATATGAAAACCTTCTTCGAGGAATATTCTATCGGGTTATGCATTGTGTTATTGTACCCAACAATTAAGCAAAAAAAATTGGGAAAGAAAACACTGTACAACCCTTTTTTTGTGGCAATATTAAATTTTGAAATAATTTTTCTCCAAACATCCATACCGTAGAACATTATTTCCGCAGAGGTAAATACTGATAAATAATAATTCATTTTTTTTCTCCTGGTAACCACAATCTACTCAAGAGATATATAATAATTACATGAAAAATTAAAAATCTTCTGCTCTAAATCAAAGCGGTCTATATTGCCCCCCAAGGGACTTTGATGGCCTGAGAGGGGTCCACATAGAAAAAGGAAAAATTGGGGCTATGCGATCATTTTAATTTTAACCAGTTTATAAACTTAATTTCGATTCTCAATGAATGAAATATTTCACTTACAGATATTATCTATTTTTCCACGTAATATTTTATTATACTATAAATACATATTAATCTAGCTACTCTATTAAAATTTGAGAATAAACAAATTTATGCATGTATCTGTGTGAAGCTACTTTTACATCAACAACTAAACACAGAAACACTCCGAAGGTACCAAAAGATGGGAAATAATCATAAGAATCCATTTTAAGCATTTAAATTCCAAAATTACAATTAGTTAAAAATATATTAATTAAAAATGTTAAAAAAATTATTGTAATGCCCTGGTAATGTCAACTGCAGACTCCAAAAGATGGCAGGGCAAAAATTTCTCTTGTTTTTAAAACTGTTTTCCTTTCTGCTATACTTAAAATCAGAAAAAATACCATCCATAATAGGATAAATTTATTTCACCACGATATACTTTTATATTGTTGAAAATAATAACATTTGCTCTTTTTGCAAATTTTTCTAAAATGAGTCAGTTTTGACACATTTTCAGGAACAGAACATTCAAATCACTCTGCATCCCATTCTTATTGGCATGACTAAAGGAGCCCATGCCCTGAAAAGATACACACTTTATTCTTCTAGTCCCCGGGATTTAAAATATCAGAATCCACATTTTTTGACAACTTTTAGAAAATTGAATTAAACATTTAAAAACTTCAGTTTTTCTGAAAATAATAACAGAAAACCTTTTTCCTTGAGCCAGACCTTATTATCCAGGTTTTGATAGATTGAAACATTTGCTAAAATAGCAATGCATTACCAATGTTAACCACATTAGCAATGTATGGATTAGCAATACAGTACGTCATCCAATGACATTATTTAGTCGTTAAAAATCTAAATGGCAGACATTGCAGTTCACAAATTTGCCAAAACTCAATATTCACACCTAAGTGGAAAACATGGCTAGTAGTCTATGAGACAAAAAAGTTTGGGAATCTCTGCTTTATATACATTGGCTTCTGCTCTTCCCTCAAACCCCTTTCTTGTTACTCTACGGTCCTTGACAGTTAAAGGGAGCTATTAAGGTATCCCAATATGTAAAACAGATTAAAAAAAAATACACCGAGTACATATTTGAAGAGGTTTAAATTAATATAGAAAAACTTATAGAGGAAAACCTTAAATTGTAAAAACATCAAAAGCAGTAAAAATGGTGAAAATTTACATAAAAAGAGCCCACTTCGTACAAAAAGTTTATGAACAAATTTTCAACACTGTTATATTTCTTTTCTGCAAAAAACATAGTTTCATTAACAATCTAAAAAATTAAATGCAAAAATATACAGTACTTAACACTATCGCAAAAGTGCTAATGTTCCAGATAAATCTCTAAGTAGGCAACCCCGATTTCACATGTGTTGTACATGCAACCATTTGCTTTGCTTACAGTTGCAATAATACATAAGTACCAAAAATACTTGTCATGCACACAAAAGAGACTACAAATTTTGTGTAATAATGCATTGATTATTAAGTTGAAGTCAAAAGTTAGCAATCAATTATTAATTTAGGTGAAAACAATTCTACAACACATAGACAAAAATTTCCAAATAATTATTTTCAAAGCATTTTCAACAATCTCTTTCCTGCACATTTGAGAATATTTTTTAAAAAATATTTTTTTTTATCTAAAATATAATTTTTAAAGTTTGAAAGTTATTTTTTTGAGTTAATACTCAGACCAGAGGTTTAAAAATTCTTGACAATTAGAAGTAACATAGCTTCATTTTCCTCATATATCTTATTAGGACCTACTGATTTTCTTATTTTATAAGGATTCTGGAATTGGCAATAAAAGTCTCTTATGTAAATTATACTTTTGTCATAAGCTTTTGCTAATTCTTTTATAATAAAACTATCTACCATTTTAAATACTTTCATTCCTGAAGAAACTTACCTGAGAATTATTCTAATTCTAAAGATAAGATTTACTGTATTAGTTGGTTCACTCGTGTAGGTAGAACTGAATTATTTCAATAAAGTACATCGGTTCAAGTGTAGTATAGGGGGGCTACTTTGAATTTAGCGATTTTTTTTCGGATTTGGCGATTTTTTTCTAAATGTCATGGTGAGATATCGAATTCATTCTAAAATAAATAATTCCTAAAAAAGTACCTTGGCGATAGGTTTTAGTCACCAAAAAAAAAAAAAAAAAAAGAAACGCCCCCAAGGGCCCCCCTATACTACACTTGAACTAAGTACATCATTTACACTTGAGAGTGAAATTTTAAAGCCAGTTAAATTTTGAATCCAGATGAAAATTTCTTTTACTGGAAAAAACCAGGCCAAGCAGAAATGCAATTATTGACATCAATATTTATAGCTTAAATTATACTACATGAAAGAGTGTTGTGTTAGCATTAAATAAAGTATCAATTAACCCATTCCCCTTTTGGTTTCACTAATACTTTCCTTGGTAACTTTTCATGTGAGTGGAGAAATTTCAACTAAACGTTTATTTTTACTGAAGAACCTGCATCTACAACAGATTTCATAATTATATACAGTAAATACAAACAATTTTAACAAACGAGCAAAAGAAAAAAACCCACCTCATTTGATAACAAAAGCAATACAAAGGAAAAATTAGTAATGAGAACCATAAAAGAAAGGATATAAAAAGTCCCAAAATTGCAAGCCTTAGACTTAAATTAAAAAGAATAAAAAACACTTTGGCGTCTTCTTTGTTGCATTTGAATAAATAATTTAATTTTTAAAAAAAGTCAAGAAACAACAGAATGATTAGAAATTATGTTTCACTCGAAACTGCCATTTCTCAAGTGCGGTAAAAGGAACAAATACATACTAGTGATGGTAGATGACCACGCCCACTTACTGCGTTGGCGTCCAACCGAAAAGCAGAGCATGTTTTTCCTCAGTGAGCGGACTGCGTCCGCCAGTTTTCTAAAAGTTATATGTTTCTGCCCATTAATTGTTCCTTTTCTTTACTTTGTCTCTCCTTTATTTTATATCACCCCATCTTTGTGATTTTGTTTTTTTAAGTAATTCTGATGTGAGGAGGTACGTCCCAAATGTAGGGACAGGTACTCCGTAATTTACATGCCACTTTTGATGGCAGATGAAATTCATTTGGATGATTGAATTACAATAGTTTTCTGGCTCATTTTTCATATTAATAAATGGACTTTAAAATTCTGAAATACTCACGCAGAAATGTTCCATCTTTGGTTTCTTCCCTACATTTAATTCATTATTAGCAAAATTGGAATGTGAACTCTACTAAAATATTCGCGTGATTCGTAGCTCTATAACTGTTGACCATAACTGTCGGCGAAGCATGTTTTGTTTTCGAAATCTGAAAAAGCCAATGTAAACAATTTATGAGCGATTAAATGCCTTGTGTGATAACATTCAAATTTCATCCAATAATTAGATTTTTAATCGTATATTTAAACTGTTGTCTTAGAACCTGTGCTAACTAAATTTTGAATGAAGTTATTACCAATTGCTCTCACGCATTACCATGTTGAAAATATTCATTTATATACTTATATCTTTCACGTTATTTATTTTTTATGTTACGAATACTTTGATACTGGAGCCGTATATGGATGAAATATTCCATTTCCCCCAAGCTGTGAAATATTATAAGGGTATATATAAGGAGGTAATATTTTTTCTCCTCTAAGTTTGCTTTATGTTGGTTTGGTTGGTTCTGCAAAACTTAATGATAGAACTTGTTTGATCATTAAATCATTAAATTTTTCTCCTTCAGAATATTTTACTTCTGTCTGTTGCTTGAGAGAGACGATGAGATAGATTCTTTAATTTTTTTGACAAAAAAAGGCTTTCAAAACATCAATGAAAAATATATGAATGTGATTATTTGAAATAAATCAAAATTAAAATGCACTCATTTTAAAAATATATCCCTTTAATTTTTTTAATTCTAATACGGGAGTGGTTGGATCCTATCACAATCCACTTATTTCCTAAATTGTTTTTGGTCATGTTAATAATTTGTATTATAAGGTAATTCCATCTGCCCTTCTTATTTCATTATGTGTGTATTAGGTTTTACATTATTACTTAAATTTCTGTCAAAGTTTCAAAAAAAGAATACCTTTTTTGTCTCTAAGAAAGTGTTATCAAAGATATTTAAAAATTATCAATTCTTGCAACTTCTTATAGTATGATAAAACACATTTCTTATTTAGCAATATTTGGTTTGTATCTAAATTTTTAAATGTACAGGCTAATTGGTAAATATTTGCAAGAAATACAAGTTCAAACTATCCATTTTAATCTTTTCAAGTGAACTTATGGTTTATTCTGTGTCTAGATAAGATGTTGAGGAATAAAAAAAATGTAGATTTAAAAGTAGAAGAATTGAGAATAAAGTTGCTTTTATTTGCTTGTTATTAAAAATTACAACATTGCATAACTTAGTATGTGCGCATTAGCATCACTGCAGCCAAATTGGCGCCTTGCAAATTACGCCATTTTCCACCAAAATCTGACCGATTTTTTTTCTCCATGTAAGACACAATAGAATCTTTCTTGTTTTGATATCATGGCGCAATTCTCAGGGTGTCAATTTTGCTGTGGTGACACCAATATGTAAGTACCAGTAATTTTAATGTTATGCAAGATACATTAAAAATAAGTTATAGTTTAAAAAAAAATTAAAAACGCACTTTTATAGTGAATCGAGCTAAAAAGTAAAAAAATAATTCTTAATATAAGAATA